>JAUDYJ010000002.1:269856238-270128738 GCA_030761175.1 Masticophis lateralis | reverse complement strand
TAAAATGGGGCAAAACTCATTATAACAGAAGGGTGTCAAACCCGCGGCATCAAAGCGGTGATGTATCGTGACTTTTTTCCCCTTTGCTAAACCAGACATGGGCGTGGCCAGTGTGTGATGCATCATGCCTGTGGGCCGCAAGTTTGAGACTTCTGTTGTAACAACTGCCTTGCTTAGCAACAAAAAATTTGGGCTCAATTGCGGTCATAAATTGAGGAATATCTGTAGTTGGCAGCCATTGTAACCAATCCTTGCCTAAAAGATGGTTAGGGGTTCTGGAGGCTAAAACATATGAAGAATGGTTACAGGAATTGGATATGTCTAGTTTAACAAAAAAAAAGTACTTTGGAAACAATATTAGATCATGAATCAGTGTGTTTCTGGTTAGGATGTATTAAGCTTGAAGCATTAATGGGATGAAATGCTTGAAGCAAGGGAAGCTGGAAAGGAAGGGGAAATAGCAATAGTGATAGCATTTAGACTTTTATACCATATTTAGACTTATATACTTTGGTCGCCACTATGTAAAAAAGATGCTGAGATTCTAGAAAGAGTGCAGAGAAAAGCAGCGAAGATGATTAGGGGACTGGAGGCTAAAACATATGAAGAACGGTTGCAGGAATTGGGTATGTCTAGTTTAACCAAAAGAAGGACCAGGGCAGTGGTGGGTTGCCCCTGGTTTGGACTGGTTCTATAGAACTGGTAGTAAAACCAGCGGGAGGCTCTGCCCATTGATCCAGACGTCATCAGAAAGCTTCTGCATATGTGCGTGGCCCTGTTTGCAAACCGGTAGTAAAGGTAAGTAGAACCCACCCCTGGACCAGGGGTGACATGATAGCAGTCTTCCACTATCTCAGGGGTTGCCACAAAGATGAGGTCTATCTATTTTCCAAAGCCCCAGAAGGCAGGATAGAAAGCAATGAAAAGGAATAAAGAACCAAGGGAATCCACAAGCAGGCCCAGACTGGGTGTCTGTTGGCCTTTTACTAAGTCATTAGTTGTAATTGCTTCTATTCTCCGTGGCAGACGTGACAGCTATTTTGCAGTCAAGGAAGAAATGTTCCATTGATACCATCAGTAGGTTCCTCCAGGAAAGCTCATTTTTGTTGGGTCACGGTAACACTATAACAAAACACCCGTAGCTGTTTTCATCCGAAAATGCGTCAACGATAAAAACTCCTATGGATAATCCATATACAAGCCTTCCACATTACAGGATTTTGGATTCAAGCCCAGTGTTCCTAAGGACTTAATGTGAGTCCATCCTTGTCTGTTGTGCCTGTGTGTGGTGTGTGATACTCTTCTTACTAGAGTGAGGGTTTTTTCTTCTGCTCTCTCGTTTTCACTCTGCTGTATCCTGATATGCAGCTCAGAAATTAATCACCTGGGGAAAATGTGCTTTAACTGCATTATGTATCTGACTTAGCCTCTTTCACAGTCGGAATCCCATAAACCAATTTAGTAACAATGTTTGCAGGTTTCACATGCAAGTTGTCTGGCCGGCAGCCTATTCTTCCCAAATCCAAAGCAAAACTAAGCTCATTAGAAGCAATCCGATTTGCCAAGTGTCCATTACTTCAGGGACTGGGTGAGAAATCCAATAGAAAAAAGGTTGGAGCCCAGGAGGGAAATCTGAGAAAACAGGAAAAGTAAATCATCATCATCATCATCATCATCATCATCATCATCATCCAGAAAAGTGAAGAACCAATGATTAAGGAAGTAAATAAAGGAGGCCTTTTAAATACAACTAAAACAAAAGCAGAATATAAGAAAGAAATAATTGAGCAGCGAACTGAAAATTGGAAAAGCAAAGCTCTGCATGGCCAATACTTGAAAAGTATTGAAGGCAAAGCTGACCAGAAACTAACTGGGAACTGGTTAAGATCAGGAGTACTGAAAAAAGAAACAGAAAGC
Source organism: Masticophis lateralis (assembly GCA_030761175.1). Taxonomy (NCBI): domain Eukaryota; kingdom Metazoa; phylum Chordata; class Lepidosauria; order Squamata; family Colubridae; genus Masticophis; species Masticophis lateralis. The sequence goes on along the minus strand of JAUDYJ010000002.1, from coordinate 270,126,821 downwards.
TTTATTTTGGCAGCTCAAGAACAAGCCCTAGCCACAAATTGCATGAAGGCAAAAATTCAACATGTTACCACCAACAGCAAATGCCGCCTCTGCAATGAGAAAGATGAGACAGTCGACCACTGATCAGTGGGTGCAGCAAAATTTCACAAACTGAATATCTACAATGCCATGACTGCTAAAATCGGTCAGTGATGCTAAAATCATTCACTGGAAATTGTGCCAGAAGTTTGGATTTGAGTACAGCAAAACCCATTGGGAACATCAGGTTGAGAAAGTTTTAGAGAATGAGAAACTCAAGATCTTGTGGGACTTTAGGATTCAGAGTGACAGGCACTTGGTCCACAACACACCTGACATAACAATAGTTGAAAAGAAAAAAGTATGGTTCATTGACATTGCAATACCTGGTGACGCACGGATTGAAGATAAGCAGCAAAAAAAAAAATCACAAAGTACCGGGACTTGCAAATTGAAGTTGAGCAACTGTTGAAAAAGAAATCGTGTGTTGTCCCGATTGTAATTGGAGCCCTTGGAGCAATACCCAAAGGGCTACCCCGCTATTTAGAAATTCTAAATTTACCGGACTTGAACATTTTGATTCTACAAAAATACCCCTTACTTGGAACAGCTTACATCCTCCGACGATACCTTATCAGATCCTAGGTCCTTGGTTAGGACTCGAGCTGCTGAGCTATTAACCAGCTTCAAAGGCTGTGAATCTCACTACAGATTTAATAGTAATAGTAATAGTAATAGTAATAGTAATAGTAATAGTAATAGTAATAGTAATTCCTGACTAACAGAACACTGAAGAAAGAGACAGAAGGCTTGATTCTTGAAGCCCAGGAACAAGCCATCAGAACGAATGTAATCAAAGCCAGAGTAGAAAAATCTGCTGATGACCCCAAATGCAGACTCTGCAAAGAAGCAAAGCAAAATGAAACCATTGATCATATACTGAGCGGTTGCAAGACAATAGCTCAGACTGACTACAAACAACGTCATAACACAGTCGCTCAGACGGTCCATTGGAACTTGTATCACAACTACCATCTGCCTGTAGCAAAGAACTGGTGAGATTATACGCCTGAAAAAGTGGTCGAAAATGAGCATGCAAAACTATTGTGGGACTTTCGAATACAGACTGACAAAGTTTTGGAACACAATACTCCACATATCATGATTGTGGAGAAGAAAAAAGTGTGGATCGTCGACATTGCCATACCGGGTGACAGCAGAATTGTCGAGAAACAACTTGAAAAAGTCATCAGATATCAGGACTTGAGAATCGAACTGCAGAGACTCTGGCATAATCCAGTACAGGTGATTCCAGTGGTACTCGGCACACTAAAGACCTAGGCAAGCACTTAAAAACAGTTGTCGCTGATAAGATCACCATTGGTCATCCGCAGAAGGCCACCTTACGGGGATCTGGTTGCATAATCTGCCGATTCATCATGCTTGGGTAAATGCTTGGGAAGTGTTTGACTAGTGATTTGGGATACAAAATTCAGCATGGTTGCCTCGTTTGCTGTGTATACTGTCATAACAACAACAACAACAACAACAACAACAACAACAACAACAACAACAATGTATTTCCCTGAAAATAAGACTAGGTGTTATATTAACTTTTACTCCAAAAGACTTATTAGGGCTTATTTTCTGGTTAGGTCTTATTTTGGGGAAAATATGGTACTAAATACATCCATCTGGCTGACGATCTTAATCTTAAAAATGCTTTTAAAAGTTAAAAAAAAATCTCTCTGATGATTGCACGGCTCAGCTGGGCATGGTGGTGGTGAGGGTGCGTGCAGGGATTTTTGCTACTGGTTCTCCAAACCACCCGCCACCATCGCTACTGGATTGGGTGATCTGGTCTGAACCGGGAGCATTTCACCCCTGCAAGAAAGGAGCAGTCACACATGGGACTGTATAGGACTGAACTTCAGGACTGAATATTTATAGTGGTTTTTTTTCAATGACCACCAGTGGTGTCCACAGAGGAGAATTAAAAAAAATTAGAATAGTGTTTCTCAACTTTGGCAAATTTAAGACATGTGGATTTCAAGCCTTAGATTTCCTCAGGTTGGCTGGGGAATTCTAGAGATTGAAGCAGTGGTGAAAAGTAAAATGTGTTACTGTTGGTTCTGTGGAGATGGCTTGGGAGAGGGTAATGTGACTTGGCGGGCGTGGCCAACTTTTTTTTTTTTTTACTTTTAAAACCATTTTTTCTACAACCACTTCGGCCGAAGAGGTTGTAAAAAAATGCCTTTAAAAGCCTCTGACGATCCCAGCTGAGCCGCACGATTATCAGAGGCTTTTTTTTTAACTTTTAAAAGTATTTTTTCGGCCGAAAAGGTTGTAGAAAAAATGCTTTTAAAAATAAAAAAAAAAGCCTCTGATGATTGTGCAGCTCAGCTGGGCATGGGGGTGGGGAGGGAGGTCAGGGATTTTTGCTACCTGTTCTCCGAACCACCGGCCAACATTGTTACTGGACAGGGCGATCCGGTCCGAACCAGGAGTATTATACCCCTAGATTGAAGCCTACATATCTTAAAGTTGCCAAGGTTGACAAACACCCCTCTAAGAAGTAGAGCACAGCAACATGGAATGTATTTCTGTTCTATGCAATATGCATCATGTTCTACTGGCTTCCAGAAGGTTTCAAGGAGTCATTCAAGGTGCTGCTGATTGTCTTTTAAGCTCTACTTGATCTGCCCGTCTCATCAGATCCAAAAAGTTGTGTCAGATCCCTATTGTGATGCTGCCATTCTTTAGGGGAAGGGGAGCCCCTGGATATATTATATAGTTTATTACTTTCTTCCTTATATCCCTCACAGCCTATAACCCATTGATTTATAACTTTTATCCTGACGCCTAGGCACCTGAGATTTTTTCACCTTTGGGGGAATGTAAAGGGAGGGAGGGCCATGTGGGTTGAATCCAGAAGTGGGCTGCACTTATTTTAACAAAGGGTTTGCTGGTTGTGAGCACACTTCCTTGCTTCGCTTGCACATGCCCCTTTGGGAGAGAAACAGCATTTCAAACATGCTCCTAATCAACTCAGGCAGCTCCGGTGAGTACAGCAGGGGCAGTGCAGATCACAGCTGGACCAGCCAATGAGCCAGAAAGTTTGTTATAAATGGAAAACATAGCACAGGGGTGGGTGGGTGGGACTAGCCAGTGATCAGAGCTAAGGGTTAGCCCAAACTCTTGTGACCATGCAGCAGCCCACCAATGGTTGAATCACTTCAAGCTGGCAGAGGATGGCCCTGAGAAAGTTCCCTTATCAAGTTCTCAGGACGGCCATTACAATAACATCTCCATACCCACCGATTGGCTGAACCCACATTGGACTGAAGCAGAGGTGGGTTTCAAAAATTGTTACTACCGGTTCTGTGGGCGTGGCTTGGTGGGCGTGGCTTGGTGGGCATGGCAGGGGAAAGTTACTGCAAAGTCTCCATTTCCTCCGGATCAGCTGGGACTCGGGAGGCAGAGAATATATGGGGGCACGGCCAGTCAGAGGTAGTATTTACTGGTTCTCTGAACTACTCAAAGTTTCCACTACGGGTTCTCCAGAACTGGCCAGAACCTGCTGAAAGCCACCTCTGGACTGAAGGGAGGAGTTTCTAATTCCTTTATCCTAGCTGCATTGCCTGAGGGAATTCAGAGTCTGCTTTACTTTTTTCTTGCTATCACTCCAGTTCAATAAAAGGTTCCTTTTGAAATGCAAAAGTTTCAAGAGTCTTTACTTTCTTGAATGAGGAGGAGAGGCCGGACCTTGTAGGTTGTGCTTTAGGTCCCCTCTATCAGAGTGTCATTTTGTGGGACCTAGGAAATGTGACTTTTCAGTCATGGAGCCTGTTTGTGATGGATTTATAGTTTGGAGTCACTGGAAGGAGAGGCTCTTTCCCAGAGTGCAAAGAGACAGTGGAGCTTGGAATGTCTGGTGGGCAGGAAGATAACATTGTTGGATCCTCTGTAACAATTCACAGAAGATATCTATACTTCTTGCAAGATAATTGCTTTAGTTGGGCAAGATTTCTGTCTATAGATGAACAACAATAAGGAAACTACTCAGAAGTAACTCCATGTGTTGAACTTGGTTCTTTGAGCCACAAACTGCCCAGCAGGCCAGTCTCATCCCAAAAATCTGGAGGATCTTGACATCTTGGACTTCTGGAAAGCTATGAAGAGACCTTGCTTTCTCATCATCCCCAAGTAGTGGTCAGGATGTTAGATGAAGCATGGTTTGGGTTGTGAGTGTTGTTATATGATGCCTCAGTAATTGTAATCGGGTTTTTTGTTTTGCTTATAGCAGTTTTAATATTGTTTTCTTGTGAATGGTTGTTAGCTGCCCAGAATTGTGCATGTAGGATGCATACATTTTCTAAATAAATCAATTTACAATTGTGCATTTTAAATGCAACATGTTTGAAATAATAACATTTAAAAATAATTACGGAAGGGTCTCACAAAGCTGTAAACCAGGAAAAGTAGGATATGACCTTTTCTGAAATTTATATTGCCTGTGGAGAAAGGACTTGCTTAAAGTAATTAAGCCTTGACCCATTCATTGGTGGAACCCCATCAGAGAAGATGCCAGTATGGGCACCTGTGGCTGGGAATGTCAGCGTTTAGGATGCACCCTCGAGAAGACCTTTTCTCTTACTCGAAGCAAGTGCTTCTGCCACAGCTGGAAGCTAAAGAAATTTCTCTCTCCCTTGCAACTTAGTTTGAGAAAAAGCAATTTGTGAAATATCCCACACTTAAGTCATTCAGAGTTTTAAAGGTCATTACAGGACCATTAATTGTGCTTAGAATAAATTACTAACCAAGCAATTCAGAGCTTGCAGGACCATGCTAATCTAGTTCTGTCTATGAACTTCTACCAATATTTTTGCAGCTGCATTATGTGCCCAAATGTGCCACAATCTCCAAAAATGGTCCTAAATGGAATAATCTGGAATAGCCTGCCATGCAACAGTGATGGGTTGCTACTGGTTCGCTTCGGTTTGGGCGAATTGGTAGTGGCGGAGGTGGGAGGCTCCATCCACCTGCCCGGACATCTCTGCACATGCAAGGTAAAAAATAGTGACCAAAATTGAAACCCACTACTGTCATGCAAGGTAAAAATTGTTCCCTCTCCCTCTGTGTAATGGCCAAAAAACCAAAAATGAGTATGCTGTGTTTAATAGCCAAAAATAAAATGGTTATGCTGTGTTTAACAGTCAGGAAATAAAAATGATTGGTTTAACAATAAAGATGAAGATAAAGATGTTGGGTTTTATAGCAAAATAAAAATGAGGTGGGATAGCCAAATAAGGAGGAGTATAGTGAGATTAATATTAAAATGAAATGAATAAGTTAGGTTTAATAACAGAAATAAAAACTATAAATGTTGAGTTCATTAGTAGAAATAAAATGATTATGTTAGAATTAATTACTTTATGAATGTTTATAATAATTGTGATGATTTATATTGTTAAAATATATCCATCTAAGCAAATGAAAAACAAAAATGGAATTAGGATTGATTAGGATTCAAGATTTAAGTAATGGGTTTTTGGGGATAACAGCATAGTTAAATAGATAAAATTGAGGGAAATAACTGAATAAAATATTAAGTTGTGTTAATTGAAAATTAAGATTTGTTAGTGATTTGTATTAATTTGTGACCGGATCAAAAGCTTTGTTTTGAAAAAAATGTGTTTTATGTTTATGTTTTAAAAAAATATTTTTTTTTAAATTGTTCCCTCTCTCAAAGCCTTCTAGAAAGTTGAGGGAAAAAAGTAGCTTTTCAAGAAGGCTTTTGGAGATTAATCCTAACCATTTTATAAATTGGTATTCATTTTAAATTACATTGCATGATTTGATATCGGCATTATATTATTTGCTAAATTTGGAAATTTAGTCTTTTTTGATTGACATGAGGAATATAGCCAAGAAATAAGCAAATAAATGAACTTATCTAGATGATGTTGACGGCATTATCTAGCTCTGATGATGTTAATGATAATACAAGAAAACAACCAAGCTCAGAGAGCACCAAGGATGCTACAATTTAACCCTGAGCTACAAATAGTCTCTTCTATAATTACTTGGAATGACTATGTATTCTTTCTGCCATCTGACTTTATCTCTAAAAAAACTGGATGGTCATTGAATCTCTGAATGAAGCAGCTGTGAGATGATTGATTACAATGTTCCATTAAGTGTTTGCTCTGACTTACATAGATTTTCTCCATGAAGATCTTTCTTGAATGTAATCTTTTAGATCTTCCAACAAGGTATCCATCACCAGTATAACTGAGTCCACCCACCTTGATGTTGGTTGTCCTCTTTTTGTCTTTTCTTCCACTTTCCCCAGAATTAGAGCCTTTTCCAGATTGCTAGGGCTTGTATAACAGTGGTGGGTTCCTCCCTGTTCAGCCCGGTTCTCCCGAGCTGGTAGAGGTGACAATATGACGTTATTCTTACCTTTTATTTGGCCCCACCCCCAATCTATTGCTGCCTCCTGAGTCCCAGCTGATGGCTAGAGGGAAAACAACTGTTTAAACTCTTGCCGCGATGCTTCAGAGGGCCGCCCTATAGCTGATCAGTGTTAAAAGAAAACAAATGAGTAGACCAGTGCCTGCAAAAATATATGAGTAGATCAGTGCCTGCAAAAATACATGAGTAGATCAGTGCCTGCAAAAATAAATGGGTAGACTAGTGCCTGCAAAACTACATGCATAGATCAGTGCCCGCAAAAATACATGAGTAGATCAGTGCCTGCAAAAATATGAGTAGATCAGTGCCTGCAAAAATAAATGGGTAGACCAGTGCCTGCAAAAAATAAATGAGTAGATGGGTACAGCTCTGCAAGCAGTTAAAAGCCTGTTAGACCAGTACCTCTGCTAAATCCTAAATAATTGTCTCATGACCATCAAGCCATGCCCACAAAATAAGCCACGCCCACAGAACCGGTAGTAAAAAAAAATAGAACCCACCCCTGTTGTATAATGTGTCTCAGAGTCAGATAATCTGAGCCTAGTTATTGGCTCCTTAAGAGAGAATTCTCGGATGATTTGTTTGATGATCCATCTGTTTGTTTTCTTGGCTGTCTACAGTATTCTCAGGAGTTCTTCTTTAACCCCAGGCTTCAAAACTATCAATACTCTTCCAATCCTGCTCCTTCACTTCCATGGAGCATTGCAAGGAATAATATGGTTTGCATTATTCTGACCTTTATCATTATAGAATAAAATAGAATTTTTTATTGGCCAAGTGTGATTGGACACACAAGGAATTGTCTTGGTGCATATTCTCTCGGTGTACATAAAAGATACATTCATCAAGAATCATAAGGTACAATACTTAATGATAGTCATAGGGTACGAATAAGCAATCAGGAAACAATATCAATATAAATTGTAAGGATACAAGCAACAAAGTTACAGTTATACAGTCATAAATGGAAGGAGATGGGTGATGAGAATGATGAGAAGATTAATAGTAGTGCAGACTTAGTAAATAGTTTGATAGTATTGAGGGAATTATTTGTTTAGCGAGTGATGGCATTCAGGGAAAAAACTGTTCTTCTGTCTAGTTGTTCTGGTGTGCAGCACTCTATAGCATCATTTTGAGGGTAGGAGTTGAAACAGTTTAGGTCCAGGATGTGAGGGGTCTGTAAATATTTTCACAACCCTCTTTTTGACTCGTGCAGTATACAGGTCCTCAATGGAAGGCAGGTTGGTAGCCATTATTTTTTCTGCAGTTCTAATTATCCTCTGAAGTCTGTGTCTGTCTTGTTGGGTTGCAGAGCCAAACCAGACAGTTATAGAGGTCCAGATGACAGACTCAATAATTCCTCTGTAGAACTGTATCAGCAGCTCCTTGGGCAGTCTGAGGTTTCTGAGTTGGCGCAGAAAGAACATTCTTTGTTGTGCTTTTCTGATGATGTTTTTGATGTTAGGTGTCCATTTTAGATCTTGCGATTTGGTAGAACCCAGGAATTTGAAGACATATCCTGGCATCTGAATATGTTTTCTAAGGGCTTCAAAGACGCCCCAAAAAGCTGAGCAGAAGACATTTGGCTGTTACCCCTATATAAATTTATGCTTGCTTCTGCGGCATATATACTAAAATTGGAACAATAAAGTTAGCATGGCCCCTACTGCATACACGCATACAATTTGATTAGTAGAAATTAATAAATAAATTCTGTGTCCATAATTTATACTTTTGTCCTGACTTAGACTTTCCTGGAAAATACTGAGGCTATTCACTGTTGAGTTTGATGCTCTTGTTCCTTTTAACCTTCCATCCACTGCTGGTGAGAATGTCAGAACTGATTGACAGTATTGTATTATGTTGGGTGAAGAGAGGGCTGGGAAGAAGATAGCAGACTGTCAAATGTTCCTTTTCAATCACTTATTTGAAAAACAACAGTTCTCATTGTTTAAGCTTGACTTTTTGCCTTTTGAGTTTCCCGAAATCCTACAAATTAGTCATAAATGCCCAATTATCACCTTATTTTCAGCATTTACAAGAAATTACACATTGGCTCCTACACTGCCTGTAGAATGCTAAAAATGTCATTTTAAAAAAATACAAAGCCCGAACCTCCAAATATAATTGCAACCAGTGCCCGAAAGCAGTATTTTTTCCCCCATTGAACAGGGCCCCAGACATCGTGCAACCAGGAACTGATACAGCTTAATTATGTTTTTGCCAGATTTGTGTTATCCAAGGGTAAAACGACGTCAGAACTTTGGGCTATTAAGCAGTTTTCTATCCTGTCTTTCCTCCTGCAAATTTGCATATAAAAATGACATAAAGCTGCTTAATTATGTTGCAAATGGGCCACGAGATTTTTTTTTCCTTTTAAAAAAAGGAGCTGCTAGTCTCAGAGATTTCCATAAGAGGTAAAGTACTTAACATTTGCATATCGCTATTGGCCCATATTTCAGCTAGCAAAGTACTTTGATGGTAAATGCATTCCAACCCCATGCATTCCTCTTGATGCCCTATAGCCGGGATGGCGAACCTATGGCACGCATGCCCAAAGTGGCACGCAAAGGTATGTCACCTAACATGTGCGGCCTTGCCTGTTTGTCTTCCGGGTTTCTGGAACATGTGCGCACGCGACCATCAGCTGTCCATCGCATGCATGGCTGTGCTGAAAACCAGTGTGCACATGTGCACTGGCCAGCTGATCGTTAGGCACGCATGCATGCTAGAACCTGGAGGTTCAGCTTTTCCAGAGCATAGCCCGGACAAGTGCGTGCATATGCGCAACATTTCCATGCGACCTTTCGGCATTCAGTGCAGAAACGGTTTGCCATCACTGCCCTATGGCAATAGCACTTATGTCAGCACTTCAAGCTGCATTTACTCTAGTGCTGATATAAGAAGGAGAAGCGGAGGCATCTGGAAAGGGACATTTGACTTTTCACCTACTTATTTTCCCTGGAGATAATATCTCCTAGGAGATGGGATGGGAGGGGGAAATTCCTTTGAGTTGGAGCAGTAGATTAGGGGACTTGGAAGATGGCCAATGAGTGCAGAGGAGTGGGGAAGGAAAGGGAGGGTTTTCGGGTCGGAAGTCAGTGATGGCTACGATGAGTCGAAGCTAAAATGTTGTGCTTAATAAATGAGAGTTTTTTCATCAAAGACTTTGTTATGCAATTTATTTGAGACGACCTTGAAACTTGACAATTTAGATTTATATACCACTTCATATTGCTTTACAGCCCTTTCTAAGCATTTTTTACAGAGTCAGCATATTGCCCTTCTGGTCAATATTCCCCCTCCCCCAATCCTTTTGACTGTGCCCTAAAATTGCAAGAATAAAACCCAAACCCAGTAAAAGAAATACAGAAGCTGCTAAAAGTTAAAGAACACCATCTCTGGGATTTTTTTTCCCCCTTCCCCTAATAGAAAGTAGCCGAGGGAAACAGCCAGACTCAAGCTCAAGCTGTGAAAGAGAAACAATGTTGCAATCGTGAACTTGAGTAACCTCACTCAGTGAGAAACAATGACTCAAGCCTGCCGATCCATTAAGAAAGGCATTCTAGAAGCAGTAGATCAAAGTTAACAGGATAAAATCAATTATACATACCTGACAGGAATAGGACGAAGGGAAGCTGATAATTAAGTCCCATCACAAGCCTTTGCAAAACAAGTAAAGCCAATCAAATAATAAAAGCACACAAAGCAAACCTCAAAATTACAAAATACTGCAAACTGTTTAAAAATCCTTGCACTCACCAAGCTAATTTGTCAGCCACCCCAAAAACATGCTGCTGTCACTAAAGTTTCTGGAAAACCAAGTAAATAGAGACCTTCATTCCTTGCAGCATGCCTCCATTTTATTTCCAGCACCTTTCTCCTTACTTGGAACTGGACCGGATTATTCTTCCAACACTCCCAAAAATTTGGTCCTCATTTAACTGACCTTGGAGGATGGAAGTCAACCTTCAGCCGGTCAGAATCGAAGTGCTGGCAGTCAGCAGAATTAGTCTGTAATACTGCATTCTAACCACTGTGCCACCACTGCTTACCTGTGCACTTACCTATGGTACATTTGCCTGAAGGCAGCTACTTACAGTTACATTAAACCAGGGGTCAGCAACCTGTGGCTCTGGAGCCACATGTGGCTCTTTCACCCCTCTGCTGTGGTTCCCTGGCACTCTAAATATGTGTCACAACTGCCAATATGCAACACCCGCCAGCACACAATTTATTGAACTTTTCAACTCCCAGTAGGCCAACCATGGATAAATCCAAGAAAAGAAGAGTTTCAGAAGAAAACAGAACGCTTAATTCAACTACATATGCTAGTTTTGTGGCCGCTCAAGAAATAGTCAGGCACAGGAAGGGTTTTGTGGCTCCCGGTGTTTTCTGTGGGAAATGGGTCTAAATGGCTCTTTGAGTGTTTATGGTTGCAAGCCCCTGCATTAAACCAAATGAGAGTGACAGAAATACCTCATGAGAACTAACTCAGCTCTGGAGGTAATATAGGAAGAGACCAAAACCCAGGATTCAAACAAACCAGTTTGTGGCACCTTTGTTTTATATGTTTGATCTCAAAGGAATCCTATTCATGAATGTGCTGTTCAAGGTTTTAGTCAATTTTAACCTTAATATTTATTATTTTAATGTTTTATCTTGTTACTTTTACTTGGTTGTAAATTGTTTAGAGTCACTCTCACTGTGGGCCAGATCTAAGCACCCCGTGAGCCAGAATAGTCCCCTCAGCCTTGAGTTTGAAAGCCCAGCCTTATACCATCCTGGAAAAATGATGGTCCAATCTTTTTTTTTAGACCTCCAGCACCCACAATTCTGGAAGGCAAGCTGTTCCATTGATTAATCATTCTCATTGACAGGAAATTCTTTATTTCCAGATTGAATTTCCCTCTGATGAGCTTCTACGCCTTGCTTCTTGTCCTGCCTTCAGGAGCAATGGAGAATAAATCAACCACCTCTTCCCTGTGACAGACCTTCAAGTATTGGAAGATGGCTATCCTGTCAGCCCTAAGCCTTCTCTTCATTAGGCGCAACATACCTAGTCCCTTAGCCATTTATCAGGCAGTTTAGCCTCTAGTTCCCTTCGCAGTTCATTATATGGATTAGCCCAGGGTTGAAATCTACTTACCTTCCCAACTGGTTCGGAAGTGCTTGGACCCTCTGCACATGTGCAAACCCTTCTGCACATGCACAGAGGGTAAAAAACAGGTTAAAACCAGGAAGTAACGATGACTGGGTGGGTAGGTGGAGCCTCGCACTGCCATCGCTATCGGTTCTCCGAACCACCACTGCCATCACTACCAGTTCATCCGAACCAGTCTGAGCCAGGAGCATTTCACCCCTGGATTAGCCTCCAAAGCCATGATCTTCTTTGTTGCTATTTTCCGCACTCTTTTTAGGCTCTGAGCCAGTGGTGCTATTCAGACGGTTCTATCTGGTTCAGGTGGTTGTGGGAGGCTCTGCCCACCAGCTCGGACGTCATCACATCCCATTTTTGATGCTCTGTGCATGCTCAGAAGGTCATGCGCATGCATGGGGATGGCGCATGCGAGCGAAGTGACTGCACATGCTCCCATTTGTGAACCGGTAGGAAAGGTAAGTGGATACCACCTCTGGTCTGAGCATCTTTTTTGTACTTTGGTAACCAGAACTGGACTCAAAATGTATTCCAAATGTGTCCTCACAAGTGCAATGTAAACCAGTGCTAACCCTTCCTGTGATCTTGATTCTATCTCTCTGTTGATGCAGCCAAGAACTGCTATAGATAGAAATTGTGACTCTCTTTACATACGATTTATATTGATATTGTTTCCTGATTGCTTATTTGTACCCTGTGACTATTAGTAAGTGTTGTACCTTACGATTCTTAAGGAACATATTTTTTCTTTTATGTACACTGAGAGCGTATGCACCAAGACAAATTCCTTGTGTGTCCAATCACACTTGGCCAATAAAGAATTCTATTCTATTCTGTTCTGTTCTCTTCTGTTCGCTTCTGTTCTGTTCTATTGTTTTAAAACAAGTGTTTCACCACAGAGCCCTTTCTGATCTGTTTACTGATGTAAATCCTAAAATGAAGGACATTTCATTTTAGGACTGCAGTGACATTATTACCCAATCAGAATCAGGTTTATAAATGACGGACAGAATTTTTCCTCGGGTAGATCCAAGATCCTTTGAGAAATAACCCAAAATATTCCTGTAGCAGTGTTCAGGGATGTTTTTGAATGTTCTCAGTTTATTTCTCATGCCAGAAAAATTTTGGCACAACAAGAATGTGATGATGACCCTGAGACCTCCTGATGGGCATAGCAAGTCACCCCAGGCTTTTGCATGTTCTAATGGGGGACCGCTGAGTTCTTTTCAGACTGCAGATATGCTCTCAATTTCAGGAGGATCAATTCTTTGTTTCCACTGAAGTGTTTCCTGAAGTCAGTGAGCATTTGCAGGATGTGAAGTGGAAAAAATAAAGCATTTTGGCATGGAAGGTGAAACATTTTTTTTACTACTGAAGGTTTTAACTATCTAAATAGGTTTTTAACTATTTAGACTAAATAGTTAAAAAAATTAACTATTTTAACTAAATAGGTTTTTAGTTCTGATTGTCTGTTTTTTATTGTTGTGAGCCGCCCCGAGTCCTATGGGAGAAGGGCGGCATATAAATTTTATAAAATAAATAAATAAATTTCAGTAGGTGAAATTTAAATGAAAGTAGGTCAAAACCAGTGGTGCAATCCCTTCAATAAGTCTTATCATTTCTTATTGGTCATTCACGTTACTAAAAATAATCGCTGCATCATAGCAATGTTCCCAGGTAATCTCCTCAAACTGTCTCCAAGGTCTCTTTCAATGCAACACAAATTCTTTGCTACATGGTCCATTGTTTTTATAGCTCAATCTACAAATAACTATATAAAATACTAGCTGATAACCCAGCATTGCCTGAGGGTTTATTTATCTATCCCAATCTTGTATTAGACAGGAAAATTTGTCCTCAAGAATACTCAAAGCCTTGTTGAAAATGTCCGGACCAAACATCATTTCTAATGTTGGATTTTCCCCCTTACCAGACAGAGCCCCCTTGTGGAGTACTGTGAAGCCATTACCACGGCAACTCCATTGTGCTGTACAGTAGAAGCCATTTTAAGGCACAACAGGTTGTATCTTAACAGAACACACACCCCGAGGGGTGTAAGGAGTGTCTTACCAGAGAGTAAGTCATCTGTGTACCAAGTTTGGTTGAAATTGCTTGAGGCGTTCCAGAGTTATGCCTTGATACCTTCCAATGGCAAGAACGTGGCAGAAGAGAATGATGTTTCTCTAATGGTTAAAGTACCAGGCTAGAAAGTGGGACTGAGTTCAAGTCCCATTTTAGCCATGGATTAGCCATGAAATCCAGCTGGATGAGCTTGAGTTAATCTCTCTCTTTAGCCAAACTCACCTCGCAGGGTTTGGGTGAAGACAATTAGAGGAGGAAGGGGTGTTGGGAATGTTCACTGCCTTGAGCTGTTTGTAAAAATAATAAAGGTGGGGTTACAACAGTGGTGAAATCCAAATTTTTTTACTACCAGTTCTGTGGGCGTGGCTTGATGGGCGTGACTTGGGTGTGACAGCGGAAGGATACTGCAAAATCTCCATTCCCACCCAACTCCAGGGGAAGGATACTGCAAAATTCCCATTCCCTCCCCACTCCAGGGAAAGGATACTGCAAAATCCCCATTCCCTCTCCACTCCTGGGGCCAGCCAGAGGTGGTATTTGCCGGTTCTCTGAAGTACTCAAAATTTCCGCTACCGGGTCTCCAGAACCTGTCAGAATGTGCTGGATTTCACCCCTAGGTTACAATTTAAATAAATAAATAAGAGAAGACAAATCAACATAAACATTGTTTCCATCAGAGATGGAATTGTGAGAAGTATACATCCCTCCAAAAGATATACAAGCTGTCTTCCAGATTCCTAATGAATACAAAGTAGTTATATTCAGAAATGAAGAAACAATGTGATCCTAACATCTTTACATTTGTAACTGTGTTGAGATGAAGAATTAACCTATGAGAGCAAAACTCTAGTTCTTTTAATCCAACCATCTGTTCCATAATTTAGATATATATCCTGAGGAATTTTTCAAATGCAGTGGAAGCAACAATTGTGTTTGTTGTTGATACTCCCCAAACAGATAATGCAGTCTGGTGTAATCGGGTGTTGAATTTGGACCAATAAATAGTTAGTCACCCATTAGGGAATGACTTAACTGTTGATTGTTTGCGTCTTTAATGCAGTCCTAGACTGCATGAATAGAGGGATAGAATCAAAGTCACATGAAATGTTAATACCACTTTATAATGGCCTTGGTAAGACCTCACTTGGAATATTGCATCCAATTTTGGTTGCCACAATACAGAAAATATGTTGAGATTCTAGAAAAAGTGCAGAGAAGAGTAACAAAGATGATTCGGGACTGAAGGCTAAAATATATGAAGAACAATTGCAGGTATCTCTAGTTTAAGGTAAAGAAGGACATGATAGCAGTGTTCCAATATCTCAGGGGCTGCCACAAAGAAGAGGGGGTCCATCTATTCTCCAAAGCACCCGAAGGCAGGACAAGAAGCAATGCATGGAAACTAACCAAGGAGAGAAGCAACCTAGAACTAAGACATTTCCTGACAGAACAATTAATCTGTGGAACGACTTGCCTGCAGAAGTTGTGGGTGCTCTAACACTGGAGGTTTTTAAGAAGAGATTGGACAACCATTTGTCTGAAATGGTATAGAATCTCCTGCTTGAACAGGGGGTTGGACTAGAAGACCTCCAAGGTTCCTTTCAATTGTGTTATCTCTGTCACTGCGTTTTTTGTATTTGTCAGCTGAGCTTTCATTCTGAACTTTATGGTAGCTTGCCAGAGAAATTTATCAACAAAATCTGTCTGCAATTACTGCAAGTTCGAGGCTCAAGGTTGACTCAGCCTGCCATCCTTTCTAAGGTAGGTAAATTGAGGACCCAGTTTGTGGGGGCAATAAGTTGACTTTGTATAAAAATATACAAAAGTATGAAGGCTATTGCTTAGCGCATTGTAAGCCGCCCTGAGTCTCCGGAGAAGGACAGCATATAAGTCTAATTAAAAAAAAAAAAAGATAACTTGTGATTTCTGAAGCTATTGTGCATGTCTACATTCTTTCTTTCTAACTTTCTCTTTTGTTCCATCTCTGAGATATCACTGCCAGTAAAGATGTAGTTATCTAGGTTTTTTACTTTTACAATGTTTCTTAGTATTTATACTTCAGGTTTTCTTTCTTCGAGAGTATACACCATGGAAAACAAGATCCAGTCACCTCTAATTAATTGCATTTTCCCCAGGGGGTGGGGGTGGGGGAAAACAAAGCTGATTCACGCTTCAACAATCTGTAGGATGGTTGAGCTGTATGTCAGAGTATGAATATTCATAGATTGGACTAGACATAGTAACAAGGTCAGCCAATGGGAGCTGATTGGTGACTGAAACAGTTTTGGAACCTGGGCGTGTCTTAGGCTTAGTTTAACTGCCCTATATAGAGGAAGTTCTCTTTGTCTGTCTTAAACTCTGAGTGCTGTGCTGAAAACTAGTCTTCTCTCTGGAACTGAAACCAATCTCTTCTCTCTACTATGTTGGAAGAACCACTCTTCGTATTGTATATATATCTCATGTGTTATTATGTATATAAAGAGAAGTTAATGAATTGTGCTGGATCAGTTACCTGCGTGTGCTTTCTGGATGTGATTGCTGCAACAAACTCTGACACTGTATGATTCTCAAAGTCCCTTTTCATCCTAACATGTTTTCAGTCTCACTTGAACATCCAGCCAAGCAATGTCGTTGCTGATGCTGCTCTTGCTGCAGTTGTTATATTTTATTTGTAAACGTACCACCATCAGGGGTGAAGTGCTCCTGGTTCGGACTGGATAGGGCGATCTGTTAGCAATTGTGGCAGGTGGCTTGGAGAACCGGTAGCGATGGTGGCATGAGGCTCTGCCCACCTGCCAGGGCATTGTTACTTCCTGGTTTTAACCAGGAATTGATATGTTTTTTACCTTCTGCGCATGAGCAGAAGGTTTTGCACATGTGCAGAAGGTCTGTGTGTGCATGCCCGGGGTGCGTGCACTTCTGAACCGGTAAGGAAGGTAAGTAGATTTCACCCCTGACCACCATCGTGCAGCCTTCTGTCTAGAACAGATAAATATTAAGTCCCCTAGATTTATTTTATTTATTTATTTATTGGTTCATTTTATATGCCGCCCTTCTCTGGAGACTCAGGGCGGCTTACAATGTGTTAAGCAATAGCCTTCATACTTTTGTATATACCTGCTTAGTAGGGCTTTTGCTCCCCCCTCAAAGCGGTGTTCTTTTTTTTATACAAAGCCAGCTTATTGCCTCCACAATCTGGGTCCTCATTTTACCTACCTCGAAAGGATGGAAGGCTGAGTCAATCTTGAGCCTGGTGAGATTAAAACTTGCAGTAATTGTAGGCAGCTGGTGTTACTTAACAGCACTTTAATCTGCTGTGCCACCAAGGCTCTTTAGGCGATAAAATGAGAAGCTTATCGCCTAAAATGAAAATTGGGGGAAAACAAATCATAGCAAAGCAGTATATCCACCTAGATCCATTGCACAGGCTTATGATTACTTACAGTTTGAAACACAATTTCAGTGGGGTAATAACAATTTCTAGAATTATGAAAGTGGGGCGGGGAATCATCTCTCTCCTCACTCTATACCATTTGGCTGGATCAACAGTTCAAGTTTTTTTATCATCTGTCCTGTGGTTCGCGCCA
Source organism: Masticophis lateralis (assembly GCA_030761175.1). Classification (NCBI taxonomy): domain Eukaryota; kingdom Metazoa; phylum Chordata; class Lepidosauria; order Squamata; family Colubridae; genus Masticophis; species Masticophis lateralis. The sequence goes on along the minus strand of JAUDYJ010000002.1, from coordinate 270,109,499 downwards.
TTCACCATCCTATTGTTATTTTCTCTCAGCTACAGTTGTTTTGTTCCACGCCGAGTTTATAATTATCGTATTATTAGGGGTTAGCTATTTTGGCAGATTGGTAATATCGTTTCTGAAATTGGATTCTGAGGGTCATTCTATCCTTCTCCCAGCAACAGAAATGTCCTAATTTCCTCTCAATATTTGTTTTTTTCTAAAATATACTTTGGTATTTGTCTTTCCGGCAGGAGATCATTATTGAAAGGCACTGTGCTCATTTCCAATGAAATTATCACTCCTTCTATTTTTGTCCTTTTTGAAAAGGACACTGTTTATTGCTGCGCAGGAAGGGGAAAGAAGTCAAAGATTTAATTAAGTACAAATTCTTCTTTCAAAGACTTTGCTCAGGAACCTATGTTCAGAATGAATGCTAAGGCTCTGGCAGAACCTGGCAGAAACAAGCTTTTTTCCCCTTTTTTAAAATATTTTTTAAACAAATATGAAAAAACAAATAAAAAGGCATCTTCAATTACAAATACAAACAAGGAAAGGAGTTATTTTTGAGCTCTGATAACTTCAATAAAATAAATGCATGGAAGTAGTAAGCTAAGAAGGATCTCCCTTTGGGATAAAAGAATGATGGAGATGATGGAGGAGGAGGAGGAGGAGGAGGAGGAGGAGGAGGAGGAGGAGGAGGAGGAGGAGGAGGAGGAGACAGATTAACAGAGTTGGAAGGGACCTTGTAGGTCATCTAGTCCAATCTCCCACCCAAGCAGGAGACCCTACACTATTTCTGACAGAAATGAAGCTCCCCCAACTTGCGAAGGCAACTTCTGTTCCATTGGTTGATTACTCTCAGTGTCAGAAAAATTCTCCTTATTTCTAGGTTGAATCTGTCCTTGATTAGTTTCCCTCCATTATTCCTTGTCTGGCCTTTAGGTGCTTTGGAAAATAGTTTGACCCCCTTCTTCTCTGTGGCAGCCCCACAAATATTGGAACACTGCTATCATGTCTCCCGTGATAGGTAGCTATGGGGAACACAACAGAGGGGACTAATCTACACATCATTGCCAGCCTGATGTCCTTCGTTTTCCATATATGACTCCTGTTCATTTGTTCTGACCTAGGCTTCCCAAAAGCATGAAGCAGACTCCTTGTCCTGACAAAACTCTTTTTTATTAAGCTAATGCGAATTCACATCCAGCAAAGTCCCAGCAAAAAGTCTTTCCAGGGTGAATTTACAACCGCAGACCTTATCAGGCTTGGAGAGCTGCCAGGCCGATATTTTCCACATGCAATGCTGTACAAGAAAATATTTGGCAAAGAGTCTCTGAGAGCCACAAACAGATCTTCACACTAATGAATTGAACTAATTGTCTCCTGCAAACTCCACTCCCATTTTGCTCCTCTTCATTCCCTATGGGAGGGGCCATTCATCATCCATCTGTGCCTTTACTCCTGAGTCGACCCTTGTTCCTTAACTATTCCCATCTCCTGGCAGCTCTGTGCATGTGCACATTAGGAACAGACTCCAGCTGTTCTTCAGCCCCACTTATCTCCGCTCTGAAGGTAGCTGATAACTGTCAGACAGCCCTGGCCCCATCTCTGCCTCCGATGCAGAGCACTCATCAAAGCCTTCCCCAGACTCCAGGACTGGCCCATGTTCCTCTCCAACCTCCTCACTGTATGAGTCTGCCACCAGCTCTGCTGATGGGCCACAACATCATCATTCCTTTGTGTCCCAGTACAATCCGACATTTTATTTCTGGGTTGCATTCACCACTTTGAGTGATCTGTGATCCTGGAACACTGTTTGTTTGTTTTTTCACAAGGCAAGAATGGAAAGAGATATACTAGAGATGGGACAAGAATTTGACCAAAAGTGCTAATTGTGAAGACACTATTGTTTGAACATTGAGAATGCAGTCAATCAAAGTAGGCTCATCCATAAGGAATCCCAAATTCGAACTACATTCCCACCGTCTGTTAAAGCTTCAACAAGAAAGGTGGGAGAGAAAGGCTCACCTTGAGAAATGAGAATGTGCTAAAATATGGAGAAAAGGAGGACGAGATTGCGCATCTCAGAAAGTGTTGAGAGATTAAAAGAAACAGAGGAGAGTACTTCAAAAGATGGGCACCCCCTTCCCATTCTTCAGAAGTGGGAAGGAGATTAAAGGTAAACAGATGCTCATTAAAACCTGGACTAAATGAATCAGTGGGGGTGGGGGGATGAAAGGAAGAGTATGACTCTCATTGGAAAATTATAAGCTGCCATACAAATTCTAGGTTTTTGCAGTAGGAAAAAAAGAAGCCAGAATTAACCTCAGCTGCTCCTGCTCTCCTGCTCTGAACTAAGGTTCCTTAATGGAAATCTTTGCTCATTTCTAATGGCCAGCACGATGAATCAGAAGCAACATGTGAAGAAAACAGCCTTCTACTTCCCTCTATAGTTAGATATAAGTTTATGGAATAATTATGAACAGAGACCCTAAAATTCATTGTTCAAGTGACGGTTTGCTCATGGAAAGATATTCAGTCCTGGAATTTGCAGAATGGCAAACAACTCCATGGAAATAGTAAAGTTTAAATCTGTGTAAATCTTTGGTGGGGTCCTCCTCTTTGATGCAGGCTCAAAGCAAAGCATTCTCTTGAACCTACTGTATTTTTTGGAGTATATGATGCACCTTAGTTTTTGGGGAGGAAAATAAGAAAAAAAATTGCCTCTGCTTACCAGCATCTATTGATATTCGTCTGGCTAGCGTCCTATCAGTGTGTGAGAGAGTTGGTGGCTGTTTGGAAACTGAAACAGTATTTGCTGTGTGAGCAACAAGGAAGGAGACAGCAAGGAGTCTGGGCGTGGCTTAGGTCAACTGTTCTAAAGTTGCACGCTGTGCTGATCTCTGAAACTGAAATTGAAACTCCTCTCCTCTGCTTGTGTTTTGCTTGGGTTGGAAAACCTGCTTTTGATATTGTATATTTACTTTATATTATATATAAAGAGAAGTTATTGAATCCTGCTGAATCAGTTACTTGTGTGTGCTTTCTGGATGTGATTGCTGCTACACACTCTGACAGTCCTTGCAGCAAATAGAAAACAGCCAAGTCAGCTTCAGCACATTATTGCAGCCTGATTCAGCACAAGCAACTGATTGATGGGTGGAACAGCCTCCTGGAATACCCCTCCAATCAGATGTTCCAGGCTTCAGGGATTGCCACAGACCATCGCCTCCTCCGTGCCTCACGTTTTTGGCTATATTTGGTGTATAAGACACACCCAAATTTTCACCCTCTTTTGGGGGGGACGAGGGTGTCTTATACTCTGAAAAATATGATACTTTGTAAATCTAATGATATTTCTTGCTTTTAAAAGTGTCAGGAGGTGGCCATCTTGCCTTGCTTTGCGGTCCACAGATTTTTATGGCAGGACTCGCTTTGATTTTTGGTGACTTATGCAGGAAAATGAGTTCCTCAGCTTCTTCTAGCACTCCCACTAATGTTGGTGGCAAGGCTGAACCCAAATTATTTGGTGAATGGTGCTGGAAGAAGAGTGTGGGAGGACTCAGTCTCTTCCAGAGTACTTCGGCAAAAACTTTGGTGCGGGTGCATGCCTCACTTTCTATACCATGATCCTGAAAAAGATGGGGGGGGTGCCATTATAAGGAGCTGTATATGGGCTGCCTCTGAAGATCACACAGAAGCATCAAATAGTTTGGAATGCAGAGACCTGCTTGTTGGTGGACGCTTTCCCACATGAACACATTACACCTGTTGGATTTCATGTACTATTTGAAGGACTAGCTTGACCTTTAAAGCCTTACATGGTTTGGGTTCATAGTATCTTCAGGACCATCTTTATCATTCAGTTTCAACCCACACTCTATGGAAAATCTATTATGGGTCCCTGTCTCCAGAAATCTGGAGGACTTCACAAGTTGTTTTTCTACAGCAGGATTGATTTTCCCTTGGATACATATGCCTGGTGGTGGGATTCAAATAATTTAACAACTGCTTCTCTGCCCTAATGATTTCTTCCAACAACCAGTTCACCAAACTGCTCAGAAAGTTAACAACCGGTTCTTCCAAAGTGGTGCGAAGTGGCTGAATCCCACCACTGTATATGCCCAATACACAGACTATACATCTACCTCCTATTTTGCTCTGTCCTCATTTCCATTTAGTTTTCTTCTCAGAATTATAAAGCAGTCAACAGGGTGGGGTATAAGGGTGCGAGTTTAAAATGGTGAGGAATGAGAAGTGAGTCAGAAGTATGATAGAATCGCACAATCACGTTGACTGCAAATTTCCTTTTATCTCACCTATTTTCTATAGTTCTGACTGTTTTCTGAACTCTAATTTCCAGCACTGGAACAAAGCAGGAAAAAGTGAATCAGAGCAACTGATAAAGATGCAACCGTTGATATTAAGCATCCCAAAATATCATATTCCCCCCCCCCACTTTATTCTAAGGAGAGTTGTTTCAGGAATATCAACTGAGCCTGCTGAACCAACGAAGGACAAGAGTCGTCCTTTCAATGTCCTTTTGTCTTTTAGATTTGAGGAATTATAGAGCAGAAACAGCCAGCAAATACTATATTTCAGGAGTATATCAGATGATTCGTTTCTAAATGGAAAAAAAATACCGGTGTACATTTGATATGATTGTTCATCTAACCAGATGATGATGATGATGATGATGATGATGATGATGATGATGATGATAATGATGGAAGAGAGAGAGAGAGAGAGAGAGAGAAGAAATATATTTTATTTTTAAAATTCTTACTACAAAATAAAATGAAAATAAAGTCAATGGGAGAAAGGGGTGGGGAGAAAAGGAAAAGGGAATAGAGTGAAGAAAAAGAAAAGAAGCAAAAAAGCAATGATTTCCAAATACTTTAATGGAAATATGTTACATTGTAAAATCATAATTTCAACTTTTTACTTATATAAAAATAGTAAGTACAAACCATTTCTGTAACAACATATTTAATCATCCAATCCCAAAATCAAAGTTTAATTTTTAAGTCTTTCAAGCAGAAAGTCCAGAAGCAGTTTCCAAGTGGAAATAAAGCTATGTTCTTTTATTTAATTTATTAATTCAATTTATTAGTTCAATTTATATATGCCGCCCTTCTCCAGAGACTCGGGACAGCGTACAATACGTTAAGCAATAGCCTTCATGCTTTTGTATATACCTGCTTAGTAGGGTTTTCAGTCCCCCCTAAATGGTGTTCTTTTTTATACAAAGTCAGCTTATTGCCCCCACAATCCGGGTCCTCATTTTAACTACCTCTAAAGGATGGAAAACTGAGTCAACCTTGAGCTTGGTGAGATTCGAACTTGCAGTAATTGCAGGCAGCTGGTGATAGTTAACAGCACTTTAGTCTGCTGCGCCACCAAGGCTCTTGCTGTTAGTGTAGTTAACTTAGCCATCTCTGCCAATTCCATCATTTTTTCAATCCATTCTTCCATTGTGAGAGTTGATGTTTCTTTCCATTTTTCTGTATATAAAATTCAACAACAAAGTTCCATTTTTTTTCTCCAATTCTTAATCCAGTAAACCTGAAAGAAAAATGTCTAGTTTCCATTGTAAATCCATGTGAAGAATCTTCAGAATTAAAACTGGTTTCCAAGTACAAGGGTACCTCAATACCCGTCAGTAATTCATTCTGGAAGACACAACAAATATTAAAACTGGAAGGTATTGAGAAAATCACATGTGACTCACTATTTCAGCCAGAAGAAATAGCAAGTCACCAAGCAGCCAACATCAGCAAATTTTCCCTTGCATGTTGAATACCAGGAGAATTTTTGCTTCAATATACATCGAATACCAAACTTGTCTAGCTTTGAAGGAGTCGAGTGCTGAGGTAAAACTGTAGAGATAAAATTAGATCAGAGTCTTTTCTTTAATCAAAGCTGTCAGTTTTACCATCTCCTCCAACTCCAGCTCCATCACCTTAACCATCCATTCCTCCAGTGTAAGTTTTTGGGAGCCCTTCCACATTTCTTGCTCACTTCTTTCTTTCATTTTTCTAAAATTCAGCTTCCAGGACTAACACAAATCATGGTGGTCACACAGTGATGCTACTAGAATGGGAGACATCTTGTCTAGGTCTAGTTTGATAAAAATTAGATTGTTACAACCAGAGGTGGGCTGCTGGGGGTTTGCAGGGGTTCGGGAGAACCTCTAACTAAGATTCTGTGCAGTCTGGAGAATCCCCAAATCCCACTCCTGGCTGGCCCTGTCCACCCTACCCCACCCCTCCCAGGAGTCCCCACACAGCCCATTTTGGAGCTGGCAAGTGCAGGTCATGCACGGAGGCTTGGGGAGAGTGAAAAACAGGCCTACCAGAAATTTGGGAAGAGCCTCTAGAGCCTGGGGAGGCCATTTTCACCCTCCCAGAGGCTCAAAGGAAGCCTCCGGAGCCCGGGGAGGGTAAAAACTTCCACCACCACCCCACCGTGGTGCAGGAGGCTGACTAGACCACACCCACCATGGCCACACCCACCCAGCAATGAGGCAGAGAACCCCTTGCTAAAATTTTTGAAGCCCACCCCTGGTTACAACGCAAAGCTTAGCCCACATGTTCTGCAGCTTATTACCATTAAAGAAAAGCAAGACCTCATATAAAACACGATTGCTACATCTGGGGATACTGTGTGCTCTGCCAAAATGCTTCCAGTGTTTTCATTATTCAGAACGAATGTTTAGCTTCATCAAAATTCAGTCCAATTCTAATTCGGTCCCTTAATGCATACCTGAGGCTCATTCCTTTTTGAGATGCTATTATAAGTAAAAGGACGCAGGGTGACATTTTTTTTTCTACCTAAAAGCAAAACAAGAAGCATTCTTAGCCTGATTTTTTAAAGTGATTATTACTATAATTTTCTAAGTTTAATATAACACAGAAGAATTCTTCTAGCAGGCGGGCAAGACTGCGCAACCTTGCAGAGGGCACAGAGACAAAAACAGTTTGAGTACTTGATTGTATTGGGTTGGAATTCCTGTATAGAACATGAAACTGTAGGCTAGAAAATATTCCAGAAGGAAGCAGTGATAAACTATGCTGCCAAGAAACTACACGGACATGTTCAGCTCAACTCAAAAGACGCTTCACTTTCTACCACCTAATGAAGTGAGCAAGTACCTTGGAGAGCTCCAAAGTCAGCCCTGCCAGTCGATTGATTGATTGATTAAGTGCCATCAAGGCATGGTTGACTCTTCAAGACCACATAGGTAGACGTTCTGCATGACTGCCAGCTCAACGGGTTCATTATTAGGACAATAGAAACATGGTATCACAGCAACACCTTAAAGCCAACTAACAGCTTTTTTTCTAAGACCTTTATATGCAAACGTTCACTCATCTTGGAAAAACAAAAAGTGTTAAAAGTGCCTCATTTTTCAGTCTTAACTTTTGCAAAGAGGGTGAGTGGGATGTTACTCATTTTCTGGGTTGGAGGATAATGTCAGGCTGTGACTTTGGACTGTTAGAATCCTGAGCTCTTATTATCAAGGAACAATATCAGAGATAGAGCTAGAAGATGTCAGACCCAAGGATGTGTCTGGCATACTAGACCCTATTTCTGTAGAGGTTGAAGAAATGGTCTTTTTTTTTTTTAATTTGATTTATATGCCGCCCTTCTCCAGAGACTCAGAGCGGCTTACAATGCATTAAGCAATAGCCTTCATACTTTTGTATATTTTACAAAGTCAGCTTATTGCCCCCACAAACTGGGTCCTCAATTTACCCACCTTAAAAAGGATGGAAGGCTGAGTCGACCTTGAGCCTGGCTAGGATTGAACTTGCAGAAATTGCAGGCAGCTGGATGTTAATTGGGTTAACAGCTGGATGCTGCATTAGCCCCCTACGCTACTCAGGCTCCTGCCAAAGCAATGATCAGATAAAAAGAAACCTGAGTTTGGGCAGGAATATAACATACTGTACATAAACAAACTGGGCTGCATAAATAGAGGGATAGAATGAATATCACGTGAAGTGTTAATACCACTTTATAGTGCCTTGGTAAGGCCACACTTGAAATGCTGCATTCAGTTTTGGTCGCCATGATGTAAAAAAGATGTGGAGACTCTAGAAAGAGTGCAGAGAAGAGCAACAAAGATGATTAGGGGACTGGAGGCTAAAACATATGAAGAACAGATGCAGGAACTGTGTATATCTAGTTTGATGAAAAGAAGGACTAGGGGAGACATGATAGCAATATTGCAGGGGCTGCCACAAAGAAGAGGGAGTCAAACTATTCTCCAAAGCACCTGAGGGTAGAACAAGAAGCATTTGGTGGAAACTAATGAAGGAAAGAAGCAATTTAGAATCAAGGAGAAATTTCCTGACAGTTAGAACAATTCATCAGTGGAACACCTTGCCTGCAGAAGTTGTAAATGCCCCAACACTGGAGGATTTTAAGAAGATGTTGGATAACTATTTGTCTGAAGTGGTGTAGGGTTTCCTGCCTAAGCAGGCGGTTGGACTAGAAGACCTCCAAGGTCCCTTCCAACTCTGTTATTTTACTCTAAAACACCTACCTAATTCATAGACCAGCGGGTTTGTAAGATTCTCTTACTATAACTTTACTATTGAAGTAGTATCGGTCTACATGACTTTGGTTTCATAATCTGATGTACTGTATCTTGAAGGGCTGAAAATTTAACCACATTGGATACTTTCATTTTCCATATTAAAATTGAAGAGTTTTTTGTTGTTGGTTTTTTTTTATTCTTCAGAACACTGCAAATTCTTCAACCGTGTTTTGTTCTGCTGTGATAAACTGGACCATTTCAGGCAACAATGAGCAAATCAGTCCAATGTTCACAGTTGGTCAGACCGTTACTGGGCAAGAAAGGAACAAATGCACATTTTCTTTTAAAAATAGGTCTACATTCTGTCAATATACCACATGAGAGTATACTTTCCTCCTAAAAGGTGTGCTACTATTGTTTTAAATCACAGGGACTGGATTCATCCACTGGATTAAGTCAGAACCAAATAAACTAGGTTATGGTTTCTCCTTGTTGTGCAAATAAGGTCTAATAAGACATTCACAGATGATTTGGAGATGCCATTTTCTTTTGGGGTATTTCTAACCTCTTGTTCTGCCAGGAAAAGGTTTTGCAGACAAACTCTGCCCACAGTCTGCAGTTCGATCCTGATAGGGCTCAAGATTGACTCAGCTTTTCATCTTTCAAGGTCAGTAAACTCACTCATCATGAAATCTCCAGAACAGTACAGCCTACAAACTTGAAATTTGGCACATATGTTCCTCCTGGCTTCCGGTGCTCACTAAGCAAGGATTCTTCGAAATGCCCATCACATCATTAGTATTTCATATACAGTATTATAGTCACATGCTCCGATGCTAAGGAGTTAGACGTTCTACTCCCCCTCCCCATGTGAAAGGAACTCTGTCCCAACTGCCAGTTGCCTTATATTAACAAACTCCAAAGCTACCCCTTCACTAAATTGGATGTGGCTGTGGCCAGTGCGTGATTCATCCATCCTGAGGGCTGGGACATTCTACTCCCTCTCCCCCTCTGTTCCAACTGTCAGTTGCCTTATATTAACATGCTCTGATGCTACTGAGTTACACATTCTACATTAAGTTTTAGGCTTTAAGTGTCAATTTATCATGCCCGATCACATAGTTTCATAATGAAGCACGGGCATCCAGCTAGTGTTTTTATATTGTAAACCACTCAGATTCGTGTAGCAATGCACTACAGGGCAGTATATAAGATAATGTCATGCCCCCGTTGGAGTTTGAATCTGTAAGGAAAGATGAGCTGAAGCAAGAGCTGATTGAGATTGAGAGGGTGGCTGCGTTGGCCTTGAAGGAAACTGGGGAAGGGCAGAGTCTGTCAAAGCAAAGCTTTTCTGAATTATTAAGGCCTGCAGACAGGGAGAGCTCAGGAGGACTACCCCCTCCTGATCCAAGAGCAAGGAGGGAAGAGAGGTGGCGAGATCAATGCAGATTGAGCCAGCTACAATGGAGGAAATTGCCCCACCCCCTTTCACAAAGCATACCTGGGGATTGAGAATGTAAGGAGGTGCCGGTTGGAAGGACATTTGTTAAGAACAAGCATTGAATCTGTGGAGCCTTGTGTGCATTTGCCAATGCCTGGAGACTGCTGTGCTCTGCCAGTTTGCCTGCTTCACTGAACTTCTTGCTCTGGTTTGGCTAACCTGGTTTATTGAACTTCTGGCCCTGGTTAATGTTTGGGCTAAACTGGCTTACTGGACTACTCGCAGCCAGAGGCTTTTGAAGGTACAAGCGAGAGCTTTGCTCCAGGACTTGTAGTGAGTGTGGGAAGCTTTCTGGGGGCACAGTTGGAGCAACAATGGGGAATTAGACCTCTTCTCTGGTTGTGTTGCTTTCATGCCACGCCCCAGGTCATCGCAGCTTATATGCCAGTGATGGCTAACCTTTTTGCCATCGCGTGCCAGGAGCAGGGGGCAGGTGTCACATGCGCATGTGCCCACACCCATAATTCTATGCGCCCTGCCTCCTGGCATGCACCCCATTTCTGGCCTCCGGAGGGCCTCCGGGGAGGTGGGGAAGGCCATTTTTGCTCTCCCCAGACTCCTAGAAAGGCTCTGGAGGCTGGGGAAAGCAAAAAAACGGGCCTTCCCCACTACCCTGGAAGCCCTCCAGAGGCAGGAAACTTCTGAGATCACGTGCCCACTGATATGGCTACACATGCCACCTGTGGTACGCATGCCATAGGTTCGCCATCACCGTTATATGCTATTGCTATGGCTAAAAAGTCCATTCCAAACCAGCTAAGAAACCAAGGGCATTCCATGAGTTTCAAAGCAAGAATTTTCTAGTTTGGCTTTGGCTTGAACGGAGGGAACAAAAGGTGAAGACGCTCAGCATTTCTTATGCATCTCTTTCAAACTTGAGATTTATTTATTTCTAGTATGTATTTTTCATGCAGCTGTTTTTATCACCGGGGGAAGGGCAAGCTGAGTCTTTAAGTTAATAAACTTATTCTCTTCCACCTCTTGCAGTTGCCTACATCAAGAGGCCTGGAAAACAGCAGGGATGCTACTCGTCCTAGCACCCTCCCTCCTTTCACATCCTCCCATTCCAGTTTGCCTGCGAGGCTTTGACAATGCTTCTCCTGCCTCTCAGAATTATCCTTCACCAGCTATTAGAAAATAATAAACCAGAGGGCTCTTTATTTGCTTTTTCTTTCATGCCTTGTCTGTCATTCAGATAATTTCCAATGCTTGGTTTTGTAGGTACCCAGTGGTGTGCATTATTTCTCCCTCCCAGTTTCCCTCCACCCCCAAGCAAGACTGAAAGGTCAAACGAATCAAGGTTTTTTTTCTCCTTTCTCCTTATTTAATTAAAAAAGAAAAGTGAGGGAGGGGGAAGGAAGCCTTCAGTATTCGGCATAAGCTGAATCATCTTTCAACATAGTTGTCGACTTTCCTAAGCAGCAGAGCCTAAATAAAAGACCAGCTTGTTATTATTATTATTCACAAGTGGAGATTTTATTTATTATTTTATTTTATTATTAAAATTTATATGCTGCCCTTCTTCCATAGGACTTGGTGAGCTCACACAATAAAAACAAGAACAATGATGACGACAATACAATATTAAAATCCAATCCAAAAGTTAAAATCCCCAAATTAAAACCCCGGTCAGGGAATTTGATGAAAAAGCCATGTCTTAAGGCCAGTGTGGATTGTGTGCTGGATACACAATTTTCGAAGTCTGGAAAGGTGATGGTATTTTAGTTAATTTATTTAAATTTATATGCTGCTCATCTTGTGCTTCAAGGTGACTCTCTTAGAGTCAATGACAGTGGTGGATCAATTTTTTTTTACTACTGGTTCTGTGGGCATGGCTTGGTGGATGTGGCAGGGGAAGGATACTGCAAAATCCCCATTTCCTCCTCACTCCAGGGGAAGAATACTACAAAATCCCCATTCCCTCCCCACTCCTGTGGGAAGGATATTGCAAAATCTCCGTTCCCACCCCACTCCAGGGGAAGGATATTACAAAATCCCCATTCCCACCCCAATCCTGAGGAAAGGATACTACAAAAAGTCCATTCCCACCCCACTCCTGAGGGAAGGGTATTGCAAAATCTCCATTCCCACCCCAATCTGGGGCCAGCCAGAGATGGTATATGCTGGTTCTCCGAACTACTCAAAGTTTCCGCTACCGGTTCTCCAGAACCTGTCAGAACCTGCTGAATAGCACCCCTGGTCTATGACTCTTCAGATTTCAAATCTTGCAAGTCTGATTAAAAATGGGGATAATAGGAAGATGATGAAATGGAAGGAATGATGGGTGGAAGATCATTAAGGAGAGCACCAACCTAGAAATAAGGAGGAACTTCCTGACCGTGACAACAATTCACCAGCAGGACACTTTGCCTTTAGAAGTTGTGGGTGCTCCCTCACTGCAGGTTTTCAAGACGAGATTGGACATTCCTTTGTCTGGAATGGTACAGGGTCTTCTGCTTGAGTGAGGGGTTGGATTAGAAGACCACCAAGGTCCCTTCCAACTCTTGTATTCTGAATTCTAGTGTTCTGAAACTACACTACATACAAAAATATGGTTATATTAATCTGCCTAAAGTTAGTGAGATTTGGGCAGCATACAAATTTAATATGTTATCATCATCATAACCATTTCTGTTCCATATGTCTGTGGAATTCCATGATCAGTTTTTCCTGATGGTGACATATTGGGAAAGGCTCCCAAACCTGGAGATACTAGAGCTATATTACCATTACAATGTCTTATTCAACAAAATATATAGTCTCTGGATTTGCAGTATAAGCAAACATGTTTGTTCATTAGCTACATTTCTTCGATTATATCTATAATATATAATACAAGCTGGATACCCATGCTTCGTTACAAAACTATGGGATCGGGCTTGATAAATCAACACTTACAGCTTGAAAATTAATGAATAGTTATGATCGGCCTTTCCTATCCCCCTTGTCTCCCTCAGCCTTGCCCCACAGAAGCCCCCCCCAAAATCTTATCCCCTTTTCTCTCTCAGCCTTGGCCCATAGAAGCCTCCCCTATCCTATCCCCTTCTCTCCTTCAACCTTGCCCCACAGAAGCCTCCCCTATTCTATCCCATTGCTGCTGTAAAAGTAAAATGGAAAGTGAAACTCCTCTCCTCTGCTTGTGTTTTGCATTTGGAACAGATTTCTTTTCAGGTGGGGAGGGGGAGTAAACTCCTTAGCATCCGAGTGTGTTAATTATAATATAGGAAATACTAATGCTCTGGTGATCATTTTGAAAAATCCTTTCTAAGTGAGCACCTAGAAACCAAGAGGAACATATGTGGCAAATTTCAAGTTTGTAGGCTTTACGGTTCTGGAGATTTTGTGATTACGCCATGAGTGGTTTTTGCTTTTATATAGATATAGATATAGATATATGCCTATTCCAGGTAATGTGTCTGATGGCACTTTTTAAGTAACTGAGAGGGTATCAGAAAGAAATTCCCAGCTTATTCCCTAGCATTCAAAAGTACAGAGCACAGGACAAGAGTCTTAAGTTACATGAGAATACCGAGTCCAGCCGAGTAAGAGGAAAGCCTTTGTAACATTAAGAGCAATTTGACAGTGAAACCAATTACTAAAGATTTCCTTTGCTGGATGCATTCAAGTAGATGCTCGACAGTCATTTATTGGGGTTGTTCAAGGCTTGGATTTGATGGCATATATGTCACTCAACCAAGAAGGGTAAAATCTATTCACCTAACAGAAAATGCAAACTACTATTCTTGTTATCCACAATCTCTTTTAATATGGGATAGTACAGCCACCGTCTGGACACCCACAAGATGTGTGAATAGTATGGCAACTAGTACAAATTCTCTTCCCCCTCCTTCTTTCCCTTCTCCTACTTCTCCTTCTTCTCTCTCCCTTCTTCTCTTTCTTCTTCTTCTTCTTCTTCTTCTTCTTCTTCTTCTTCTTCTTCTTCTTCTTCTTCTTCTTCTTCTTCTTCTTCTTCTTCTTCTTCTCCTCCTCCTCCTCCTCCTCCTCCTCCTCCTTCTCCTTCTCCTTCTTCCACTTCAGGGGTCAAGGGAAATACAAGGGAGATACAAAGTTCTGGCTCTTGCTCTTCTGGCAACTTTAACCATTGCTCATTGATGTTGTGGTAGTATGTCTTTGATGTTGTCTCTCCATCTTCTTCTGGGTCTGCCTCTTGTTTTTTTATCTTCTCCTCTTTTTGTATATGCTTTGCACAGTAAGGAATCCCATGATAAAACTTTATTTGCTGCAAATTCTTGGAGTTTAAGTACACACACCTAGAAAGGACACCAGGATTGTGAATCGTCTTGTCCTTATTCAGTCAACCCTTCCTTTTACTTAAGTAAATCTGACTTTATTCCTTGGAAGTATCAATCTGAACTGCTTTCCATTTGGATTTTCTTTTTTCTCAAATTTTTATGGAGAAGAAAATTAATTAACAGTAGCAGTTCTTCCCTACACAGCTCTACTCAGATGTTCATAAAGGGGGAAAAAAGGAAGAAATTAAGAAACAGAAGCTTAATACCATGAAGCTAGAAAAGTCAGTCTAATCCTAGAAAATAAGGCAAAAATTTGGTGTGGAGCCAGGAACATAGTAAGAAATTTCAGATAAGAAAAATATAAAATTGGATAGAGTCAAGATGAATCTACATCCTCGTTTTTGCATCCTCCTTAATCTTTCTCAGTTGGACACAGGAACATATTTTATGAATCCAATCAATAGTTTGTCTATTTAATTTTTTTCAGAGGCCAATAATGGTTAGCCAGACAGTCCTAGAAAGCTACAAGTAAAACATAATGGAGAAAACACCCCCTTGATTTATCCCTCAACGATCAGTAATTTGAAGCCAATATCAATTCATAACCTGGATGATTGAGAATCTTTCTAGATATCAATTCATAAGGGTGTGATTTGATTTTTTTTCATGCATCATCCAAATTTCTGCTCGTTCCACTTTCCAAGGTATCTAAATGCATGGCTAGCAATTCCATCAATTAAATTCGAATGATGGAGACCACTCACAAAAAATGAAGAAATGGCAGGAGAAAACTTAAGTTTGCTGGATATATAAGTGGCTGTGAGTTTGTGAATCCAGTCTCTACCCCGGAAAGGATTTACTGTATTAAAGAGGAAGGTTGTGAAAACAAGCCATCAGATTGCTTTGTCAATAAAAGGCGAGGGGAGCAGCATACATTAGCGGTTGACTGATTGTATTATTTCTTCCCTGTTCATTCTGCAATTTATTTATGTGGGCAGTTTATGCCTGGAGTGTTTTTAACACTGTTAGTGAAAAATTAGATACATATACATATGCATCTGGCATTCATATAGGGGTACTTAGAGATGGGTGTTTTGGTCGGTAGCCTTTCTAAGTCTCTTCTGCAGATCGTCACGCTTTCTCATTTCCTTATTTCTATGTTGCTCTTCCATTTCACCAGGGCCATCTTAACAGCATTATGGGCCCCGGGCAAATCAGTGTACTGGGGGCCCTATAACAACTACTCACAGGAATAAAAATGTAAATGGTTGATAAAATTAAACATATAATTTGCATGTTAGTATTAATAAAAAAAAATGCAGTAAAATGTAATATGTTGCTGTATTTATATGATACAAGGTGCATTGAAGGGTTAACATGCACAGATTAGTATGGGCCCCCTATGCTTGTGGGATCCGCACATTGGTGGGTTGCTACTGATTTGCCCCGGATCCAGAAAACCAGTAGCGATGGCAGGAGGCTCAGCCCACCTGCTCAGATGCTTCTGCACACATGTACGAGCAAACTAATAGCAAACTAAATTGAAACTCACTACTAGACCCACAGGCTGATCAGGCCCATGCGTTAAGACAGACCTGCATTTCATGATTTAATTAGGTTCTTTTATATTTGTTCATATAAAAGAACCTATTTCTGGTAGGTTCCAGATTTCTTTTACTGAAAGACCCACACCCACATTTACTAGTCCCATTGAGCAATAACAAAAATCATTTCCAGTGTTGGTGGCCTCTCCAATTTGTCTGTATTTCTTGGTGAAATTTCCACCAGAGAGATGGTGGTTAAAAAGAGAGTTAGGTGAGCAATTCATGAAGGGAATTTTAAATACTGCTCTGATTCTCACACGTTCTTCAACAAATGAGTTGATCCCATTCTTCTTTTGTTAGATTAATTTCCTGCCCATTCTTTAGAAGGTTGAAAAGGCAAAGACAGCCCTTCCTTCTCTGATATTTCCCACAATAGCTCCATTAGATACTATTCCCAAGCCACTCAATAAGCTTCCTTGGTTGTCAACTTGAATCCGAATTGCCTAGGTTCTACATCAGTACCATCACAGTGGATTGCACTCTGTACCACAAACAAACCAAACACATTTTTGTTCAGGATATTGTGTCCAATGATCCATTGGGTTAGTTGATAGTTCATGCAAAGCCAGAAAATTGAATTGAGTAAGAAACACAGTAAATATGCAAGGTTTGTTCTTCACATCCACCTTCTCCACTCTTGATGCCCACTCCCATGGTTAAGTATGGCTCACTCATGTTCCACCTTAGGCATGAAAGCCAGCTGGATGACTTTGGGCCATCACTTTTTCTGTCATAAGCCAGCTGATCTTATGGGGAGTTGCTTATAAATATGATAAAAGTGTTGTGCTCCGCCAGCAGCCTGCAGAGCTGGCAGCAGAGTCAGACAGCGATGAGGCTGAGGAAGAACATGGGCCAGTCCTGGAGGCTGGGGAAGGCCCAGATGAGGGCTCTGCATTGGAGGCAGAGATGGGGCCAGGGCCATTGGGGAGCGATGCATGGATTTCGGAGCCTCCAGAGGCTGACAGTAGAGAGGCAGAGGAACAGGAGGAGCCTGTTCCTAGTGCATGTATGAGAAGAACTGCCAGAAGGCAGGAGCAGCTAAAGCAGAGAGGATGACTTGGAAGTAGGGCCAAGAGATGATTGTCCCCTCCCATAAGGCTTAAAAGACCAGCAATGGCTCTTGGCCTCTTTGCCGGAAAACAACTGTTGAGAGATTTGCTTCGTGTTTGGCTGCATTTCTGTCTTGTCAGCTTCTGTTCCTGAACTGTTGCCAAGAAAAGCCTTTGGCAGTTTGCCTAATTATCCCAAGGTCAGAGATAAATTGAGGAATGGTGTTTTGAGGACTTTGCTTTTATTTAATTTGGAATACACTGAGAATGAGTTAATTCTCAGCTGTTTTAATAAAATCTGTTTGTTTTTTGGAACTGTTTTGCATTTAATATTAACTACATGGGCCTGGGTCACAACAAAAAGAGAAAAGAAGGGAGGGAGGGATGGAGGGGAGGATGGAAATGTAGCTTGCCTTAAATGTCATAGGAATTAAGATGCTGAAAAATCCTATATTCCAGATTTTTTTTCCTGAATTTGTGACATCCATTCCCATTAGCTGTTGTGCTGCACATGGAGAGTCCAAAAAGTCCCAACTCATTTAGCTCTGGCATGTTTGAGTAGACAAGTCATGGTATGAACTGTAAGTCACAAAAAGACTTCCACACCTAGTGGGGACATCACATCTCTTGTGAGAGCATAAGAGAACCCTATAAGGCAGGCAAAACAAATGTGAAGAGAGTGAATAGGAAAGCAGATGTGTTAGGGAAAAGTCCATTTTGGGAAAAGAATAGGCTCACTAAAGGAATGAAGCTTATCAATATTCGGCCAAGTAAAATATTGGCTTTCAATTCTTTGTAGATCATGGAGGAAGAAGGAATTTTATTCGTATTCCACAAATTCTAAATGCCATTCTCTACAAAAGCAAAATAAATATCCATCCAGCCTTTTCTATTAAATTGCCCTAATTTGTTAGCGAAGTTCTAGACATTATGGTGGTTGTTACCATTATTAATAACACCAAGTTCTTGTTCCTTCTCCAAATTCCTTCACCAAATATTGTGCAAGCAGCTGGCACCTCTGCTATGCTTTGCCTGTTGTTTTCAGGATTTCATTTTATTTCAGAATAGAATCTGCCCCCCAGCTGGCAAACTGAAACATAATTTTCCATGTTATAAATCTGTGGGGCCCATAAAATCACAACCTATTTTGGAAGCTGCTGCCTGGAGCATCAGAAGGAACAGGTTGCATTGTTTTATAAGGCCCATATGGGCTCAGCCAGAAGATACAACCATACTTTACGTAGAAGAGTGAGGCATGAAACATCTTTCTTTTTTTTCCTTGAGTTATTAAATGTTCTAGAGAAGAAAGCTTGATTCACACAGAAAACCTGACCTTAGGGTTTTTGGAGGGTTGGTTTTTTTTTTTGTGCAAATAAAAGATCTATAAAGATGCCAAGAAAAGTCTTCTCAGTAATGATAATGAGATCAAAGAGGGAAGTAAATTTGTAGTTAAGAAATCTGTGCGCACTACTTCCCATATTGTTGAACTTCCATGTATGATCAAAGTTAAAGAATGATCATTCAGAAGGTTACAGTGAAAGAGATCTCTCTGCTTGATCCATTATTATCCAACCACCTCATATCCTCCCACTTTTTTCTTCTTTTTCTCCTCCCTTTCAAAATCTGCTTTGTATTAAAGCCAAGGTATTTTGCTAAGAGTTAGGGAAGTGGTCAGATGCTCAAGCAATTGGTTCTTTTAGATCCAAAAGAACTAATCTAAAGAACCAATTAATCTAAAGAACCAACCAAGATCTTAAAAAACTAGTTTAATACAACGCATTCCAGAGAATAAAGAAATTTTAAGCTTTATTAACTAAAAAAAATTGTAAAAGCATAATATAAAAGCATACATACCAAGCAAAATGATACCCAAATCTCTTACAAGCTGTCAGGAATAATAATAATAATAATAATAATAATAATAATAATAATAATAATAATAACAACAACAACAACAACCCCTCCGAGGAGCTCTACCTTGTCGTGGTGGAGGGGCTTGCGTGCTGTAATGATCCTAAGAGCTATGCTGAACAGGTGCAACCATATCAGACAGATCTTAGGTGAAGGGCCAGACAAAATCTGCTCCACAACCCATTCAAACATGGTAAATACGAAAAAAATGAAATTTATGCCGGCTGAACCGTCGCCCGGATTAACAAGGGTTCTGTTGGATGCTATGGCTCCTGGGCATTCTACGAAAAATGAGCTACAGGGCTCAGCTCCCTCTGCTAGGCAACCAGGGCATGGAGCTGACAAGCTACTGGAAGAAAAACCCCAAAAGCGAAAAATCTGGACTAAGGAAGAAAACACCTTTATTATGGAAGCTTACTATCAGTCTAAGCCAGCAAAACGTGGATTTCAAAAATGAATGTATCGGATTTGGAAGATGAACCATACGGACTGTGACACCAGTGAACAAAGGTTAATGGACCAACGACGTGTAATCCTAAACCACAAATTTTTCACTACAGAAGAATTAATAGCAATAGAAGAGAAAGCAACTAATGGTCTGAGTACATCAACAAAGAAGAGTAACATCAAGAATGATTTGCAGACTCAAAAGCAAATTGAGAAAGAAAGGGAGGAAGAGGATACTGAAATGGATGAAGATATGGAACAAGGAAGCACTGAAGAACAAATACCAACAGATAGTGCTCAATTAGCTGGAAAAATAAAGCATCAAATGGAAGATGCTGAAAGAATACGTTTGCCAAAACTGAACCAAGTGAACCGGAAAGAATTGAGAAATGTACTAAAAAAGATCAATGAGGCTGTGCAAACTATTAGAACCACTACATTAGCCGAAACAAACCAACTGATGTATGCAGCAGCCGTCATAACCACCAAAGAACTGGGGTTGAAAATACAAAAGAACCAAAGAGGCAAGAAGGGGAAGCCTAAGTGGAAAATTCGGTTAGAATTGAAGATAAAAAAATTACGTGGAGATTTGAGCAACTTGAAGAACCTAAGGCAAGGTCAGTTAAAGAACAAGCAGGTCAAAAGCAGCCTGGAAGCAAGATACGATCTGAGAAATAAGGAGATTGCGGTAGTAATTGAAGAGCTGAAGCAGAGGGTTGTTGCCATTGCCAAAAAGATTAAAAGGTATGAAAACCGAGTAACTCAGTTCAAAGAAAACTCACAGTTCAGAGCAAATCAGCACCAGTTTTATAAGAGCTTAGAAAATAGAGAAGGAATAACAACAAATGAAAAGCCTGATAAAGAGAAAGCTCTGAAATTCTGGAAGAATTTGTGGGAAAACAACAAGAAGCATAACAGAAATGCAAAATGGATCAAACAGGTTGAGGACTCTATTAAAGTGCATAAAATGGAAGACATGAAAATAACAAAAGCAATGGTGCAAAGACAGTCAAGAAAAGTGAAGAACTGGAGTGCACCTGGGCCAGATGAGCTACATGGCTTCTGGTTAAAGGCACTTACAAGTGTGCACAAAAGATTGGCAACCCAGATGAACCAGGTCCTAAAAACACCTGAAAATGATGAATGGATGACAACTGGAAGAACATTTTTGATCCAAAAAGATAAAGAAAAAGGAAAGGACCCTGGAAACTATAGGCCAATCACCTGTTTGCCAACAACATACAAGCTTCTTACTGGTATCATTGCAAACCAAATCTATGGATACCTGGAAAGAAATAACTTGCTTCCTGTAGAACAGAAAAGATGCTGCAAAAACTCAAGAGGAACAAAGGATAAATTGCTGATTGACAAGCTAATCCTAAAGAACTCAAAGAAAAGACGAACCAACCTGTTCATGGCTTGGATAGACTATAAGAAAGCGTTTGATTCAGTTCCCCATAGCTGGATCAAGAAATGCCTGGAAATCTTTGGCATCAGCAGAAACATACAAAAATTCATGGAATCTTCAATGAACCTCTGGAAAACAAAACTTATGGCTAATGAAGAAGAACTAGGTGAAGTTGAAATTAAACAAGGCATTTTCCAGGGCGATTCCCTTTCCCCCCTACTTTTTATACTCTCAATGCTACCACTGACAATCATTTTGAAAAATCTGAGCTGTGGATACGAACTTGCAAAGAAAGGACTGAAAATCTCGCACTTGATGTACATGGATGATTTGAAGCTGTTTGGTAAAACAAAAGCTGAACTGAATTTATTAACTGAACACACAAAAGAATTCAGCCAAGACATTGGTATGCAGTTTGGAATTGACAAATGTGCAACAATAGCAACCAAAGCAGGTAAGATCATAGAAGAGGATGGAATAGAACTAGAGAATGAAGAAACGATAAAGGCAGTAAAATCAGAAGAAGGCTACAAGTACTTGGGGATTTTAGAGGCCTCTGACTTAATGCATAATAAAGTCAAGGAAATAACTTCAGCCAAGTACATTCGGCGAATTCGTAAGATATTAATGTCCAAACTGAGTGGAGGAAACATCATAAAAGCCATAAATACCTGGGCTATACCTGTGATTCGATACTCTGCAGGAATAATTGACTGGACCCAGATGGAGTTAGACAATTTGGACAGAAAAACAAGGAAGCTTATGACAATGAATCATGCCTTGCACCCTAAAAATGATGTTGACCGACTATATTTACCAAGAGCAGAGGGTGGTCGAGGACTCCTACAAGTAAAGCAGACTGTGGAAGAAGAAAAATGCAGCTTGAATGATTACATCCAGAAACGTGAAGAACCAATGATTAAGGAAGTAAATAAAGGAGGCCTTTTAAAGACAACTAAAACAAAAGCAGAATATAAGAAAGAAGTAATTGAGCAGCGAGCTGAAAATTGGAAAAGCAAAGCTCTGCATGGCCAATACTTGAAAAGTATTGAAGGCAAAGGTGACCAGAAACTAACTTGGAACTGGTTAAGATCAGGAGTACTGAAAAAAGAAACAGAAAGCTTTATTTTGGCAGCTCAAGAACAAGCCCTAGCCACAAACTGCAGGAAGGCAAAAATTCAACATGTTACCACTAACAGCAAATGCCGCCTCTGTAATGAGAAAGATGAGACAGTCGACCACCTGATCAGTGGATGCAGCAAAATTTCACAAACCGACTATCTACAATGCCATGACCGTGTTGCTAAGATCATTCACTGGAAATTATGCCAGAAGTTTGGATTTGAGTACAGCAAAAACCACTGGGAACATCAGGTTGAGAAAGTTCTAGAGAATGAGAAACTCAAGATCTTGTGGGACTTTAGGATTCAGACTGACAGGCACTTGGTCCACATCACACCTGACATAACGGTAGTTGAAAAGAAAAAAGTATGGTTCATTGACATTGCAATACCTGGTGATGCACGGATTGAAGATAAGCAGCAAGAAAAAATCACAAAATACCGGGACTTGCAAATCGAAGTTGAGCGACTATGGAAAAAGAAATCATGTGTTGTTCCGATTGTAATTGGAGCCCTTGGAGCAATACCCAAAGGGCTACCCCGCTATTTAGAAATTCTAAATTTACCGGACTTGAACATTTTGACTCTACAAAAAACCACCTTACTCGGAACAGCTTACATCCTCCGACGATACCTTAACAGTTCCTAGGTCCTTGGTTAGGACTCGAGCTGCTGAGCTATTAACCAGCCTCAAAGACTGTGAATCTCACTACAGATTAACCAATAATAATAATAATAATAAGGAACATAAAGTGGAAAAAGTTATAGAAAATGAGAAGGTGAAGATCTTGTGGGACTTTTGAATACAGACAGATCATCACCTGGAACACAACACGCCAGATATCACAGTTGTCAAAAACCAAAACGTATAATTTATTGACATCGCGGTACCAGGAGATGCCAGAGTCGAAGAAAAAGAACTGGAAAAAATCATGAAATATCGCGACCTGGCCATCGAAACTACACGGCTATGGATGAAACATATAACAATGATACTCATTGTCATCGGGGCACTTGGTACCATGTCCAAGAATTTTATAAGATACATCAGTAAATTGCAGCTTCCTGCAATAACACCAGCGGAACTGCAAAAAACTGCGCTACTTGGAACATCGTACATCTTAAGAAGGTACTTGGTTAATACCTAAAATGCTGGCAGTAACCCATATCAACCATTAGCACCAGTCAATGGTATTTGTGATGCATTTTGGAATGTTGTTTAATGAATAAAGTTAATAACTGTATTGTCAATGTACGTGTATACACAGTATATCTATACTACAAAATTCACTTAACATCCAAAGATCAGGTCCAACACACATAACAATCCCCAAACAACCCCCCAACCCCCCCAAATTCCCCACCCCTGAACCACCCAAACATCCACACAACAGACCAAGTAATGCTGTCCAACAGCTCACTAATGGTGGGCCTTTAGTTCATTGTTGAGTGCAATTATAGCTCTGGGATAAAAACTATTTAGAAAATGTGTGTTCTGAGTTCTAATTGTTCTGTATCTTCTGCCAGAAGGCAACAGTCCAAAAAGATTGTAAGAGTCTCTGAGAATGTTATGCAACTTTTTCAAACAGCAAGATTCGAAGATGTCGTCCAGGGCTTGTAGCTGGAGCCCGATGATATTCTGGGCAGTTTTAATGATTCTCTGTAGAGCGTTTTTGTCCACTACAGAGCTGCTCCCATTCCATGCAATAATTCCTTAATGATGAGGGTCTAAGAAAACTTGCTGTGGCCAATTTGCCACAGCCAACTCACCACGGCCAATTTACCATGGCCAATTTGCCTGGGACAACTCACCATGGCCAAATCACAACTTGATACAGGACCTGCACTAATATCGAAGAAATGGTAGATTAGCATCATTATAGAAAGGATGCCAAAGGAGGGAGAAAATGAAATGTGAATGCCAAAAATTAAAATAATGTTTTAATTATTTTAAACAATTAAACTGACTTGTTGAGTTGTCCCGTGGTGAGTTGGCTGTGGTGAATTGTCCCATCCCATTATAATGACAGAGATCCCCTAACAGAGATCAGTTTCCATGGTGCAAGGTGTTAGGAAATGGTTATTTGTCTAACTAGTTGGTCAGGCAATATATAAACCAACAATATATGTTTGCAGTTAGAAAGGTATTATATTGCTTTAAGACTGTATTGCATCATCCTGTATCCTGATTGGCTAAGCTCTGTAGTCAATATACTTAAAGGAAGTCAGGATCATGGCTTGTGTGAACACTACACCATTTTACTGCTTATTTGCTATAACTCTCTACCTGATCTTTGCATGATCACTGTTTGATCATAGCTACATGTTGCTTTCTACTATTTATTGAATGTTTTGATATTGAACTTGTTCCTGTTTGAAACTCAAGAAGAACTGTTTTATTGTGTATGACTACAACTGGTAAGAAGACTTTAAATATCCCTGGATTGATCTTTTAACTCTCGTCTTATCTGTGTATGACTTGGATTGTTTTTGGACTTTGCTTTACTAAAGACTACAACAACTCAGTGTGTCTGTATGTTAACTGTGATTGTTCACAACCACTCTCAGTTGCTTTTCCTGTGTTTACTCAAAGGGTACTCTGCTCAATAACCTACAACATCGGTTATGAGCCAAGAATATCCTTAACGTGAGATTTTGGGCAGAAACTCTCAACAAACAACAACAATCCCAAGGTTTTTATCAAAACCTAGCACCAGGACTTCATGGCCATACTATGGTCATGAGACCACAATACCTGACTTCTGCAGGTGACATGCGACTCTAGGATGGGAATTGGGAGTCTAAGACTTTCACAGATTTGCAGCTATGTGAAGATTACAACCCCACCCCCACCCTTTGTCTTTATTCAGTAAATAAGAGTTAATAAAAGCAGGTTAACTCAAGACTTAAGACTTTTTTTAATATGGAGTAAAAATCAAGGTATGTCACTAAACTCCTTGGAATAACAATGATCTTCCACATTGACACTACACAAAGAACTCTTAAAACATACTTTTTATTTGCTTTTTGGTAGTTTGGCACTAGATGGCAATAGCACTTAGATTTATATACCACCTCACAATGCATTACAGCCCTTTTAAGCAGTTTGCAGAGTCAGCCTATTGCCCCCAACAATCTGGGTCCTCGATTTACTGACCTCAGAAGGATGGAAGGCTGAGTCAACCTTGAAATGGTGAGAATTGAACTGCTGGCACTCAGCAGAATTAGCCTGCAATACTGCATTTTGTAATACAGCTCCATTAGGGCTCTTCAGATAGCTGCTAAGCCTGCAAATTCAACTCAAAAGACATTAGTAATTTCTGAATCTTGATTCGACTGACCCATCAATGGAAAGTGAATTTATAATTTGCACCACGGGCAGGATCAATGGAACTTTTCAAATCATCACGGGCTGCTGAGCTGTGCCCAGAAAATTTCATGCAAGTCAAAGACTTTTCCAAATGCTAAAGAAGGAGAAACGGTTAACTTGTTCCTGGGAAGATGAAATGTGTGTGTAGTTGTGAAGATGAAAGCACAAAGGCTGAAAACAAGAATAGATATGGCTACAGACAAAAAAAAAAATCCTTGTACACTGTTCATGTGTTGGCTTCCTCTATAATAAGAACTGTTTAGCTTTCCACACTTAGACTTATATACTGCTCTACAGTGCTTTACAGACCTCTCTAAGCAGTTTACCCCCAACAGCATCTTGCCCCCAACAATCTGGGTCCTCATTTTACCGACTTCAGAAGGATGGAACACTGAGTCAACCTTGAGCCGGTGAGACTTGAATGAAAGAACTGCTGGTCAGCAGAAGTAGCCTGCAGTACTGCATTATTATTATTATTATT
This sequence comes from Masticophis lateralis, assembly GCA_030761175.1. Taxonomy (NCBI): domain Eukaryota; kingdom Metazoa; phylum Chordata; class Lepidosauria; order Squamata; family Colubridae; genus Masticophis; species Masticophis lateralis. The sequence continues at coordinate 270,083,833 of JAUDYJ010000002.1, read as the reverse complement.
ATTATTATTATTATTATTATTATTATTATTATTATTTGAAAAACAGTGCCTTGTCAGGATAACATTTACAAATAGTGCAAAACAAAAGAAAAATTAATAGTAAATCTTAACACACAAACTACCCTGTTTCCCCCAAAATAAGACATCCCCTGATAATAAGCCCAATTCTGGCTTTTGAGCGCATGGCAATAAGGCCAAGCGCTTATTTCAGGGTTCAAAAAAATATAAGACAGGGTCTTATTTTGGGGAAAACATGGTAATAACAATAACAACAACAACAACAATAATAATACCAGTAATTATAATAGTATAAATTTCTTCTTTCATTAGCTTATTTACATTTTTATCTCTTACTATAGTTATAGTTTTATACATCTTTATTTTCCATACTAACAATTATTAACATTCATTCTCTTACTTTCTCTCATTTCTACCTCTTGTCTCTATACAGTCATAAAATTTATTCCATGTCTGATAATATTCTGAGTCTTCTTTATCTTTAATTTTTATTGCATTCTAACCACAGTGCCACCATGGATGCACAAAATGATGTTGGTGCTAGATTTGGGGCTTTGTTCAACAGATAAATTGGCAGGGGTGGAGATTAGTTTCCACATGGGAACATCTATGGAGATTCTCAGTCATCCAGGTCATGGTTATCTCAAAAGTGCTTTTTCAAAAGACAACTGGAAAAAGCTGAAGAAGTTTCTTAGATGAGAAGCAAAACATCTTCAAGGAAAAACCAAGTCCAGTTGCCTTTTGGAAAAGCACCTTTGGGAAGCAACTTTGGAGAAAAACACTGATATCTGGTAAACGAACATAGAAACAATTTGCATAAAGACTTATTTTACAAAACTAATTATTGAACCTAATCTAGAGGTGCAGATTGTTTTCTTTCTTTTTTGGCAATTAGTTTAAATTGAAGGATACCAGCAGATTTGGAGAGTGGATTTTAGAAGAAGAAGTGTGTTTTATCTTTTGCTCTTTTAGCCACCCCAGCTAAAAATTAAACGCATCCATGACATAGGACTTCACGTTGGCTGGTTGATGACAGGTATTTTAATTGGACTCCAGAGATAAATCCTATTGAAATGCTTTAAAAAGAATATTATGGTCAGCAGTGGGTTTGCTCCCTGTAACTGAGCAAACACATTTGCCATTTCACTGTTTTGTTTCTCTCACCCTCATCCCCATTCCTACCCCATTTGCATTTGAAAGCTGTCATTTGTACAAAAGTTCAGGCATGTAAATTGCTCGTAGACCAAAGGGGTGAAATTTTAATTTCATGAAGGGGGAAAAGGAGCAGAGGTAACATGCTCTCATTTGATGGAAGACAAGCTGGGTTTTCTGGTGTTCACTTTAAATTCCCCAGGGTTTTCTATAAGAGATCAATCTTCTGATCCATCAGTTGAAATCAGTGTGTCCTATTTTATTTTATTTTTGTAGAGGATTGGTAGGCTCCTGAAGGATTAAGAATGAATCAGCACTGACCGAAAAGGCAGAATTAAAAAGACACAGATTAATTATTCAGCTGATCGGTGCAAACATCAGATCAGGTGGTATTAAAATATTCTTCAGGTGGAAAAGGCATAACTGAACATGATTCTATCTTACCCAATTCCCGACAATCTAAGTTCTTACTGCCAAGGCAAAATTATGCTCAACCGACATACAAATGAACATTTGCACATTATTAAAAGGGTGAAGAAAAACATCAATAGGAAAAAAAAATACAGATTTGCTTAAAATTTGCAGGCAAGTAAAGCCTCTTTGGCAGTGGTGGGATTCAAATAATTTAACAACCGGTTCTCTGTCCTAATGACCAGCTGGGTGGGCGTAGCTACGATGGGTGTGGCCAGGAATGTGTAACAGGCAGCAATTGGCCTCCTGCATCCCCCTGGGAGCAAAAACGGGCCGTGGGAGGGGGGCATGTCACCCTCCCGCACCCCGTTTTGGGCCTAGTAGGCCTCTCTGCAGCCTCCTGGGAGCGAAAATGGGCCCCGGGGGGAGTGGGGTGATACACACCCTCCGTGCCCCATTTGGGGCCTAGGAGGCCTCTCTGAAACCTCCTGGGAGTGAAAACAGGCTGCAGGGAGGGGGCACCATCTCATACCCAGTTTTGGGCCTAGTAAGCCTCCCTCCGCTTATCTGGGAACCAAAATGGGATGCGTGGGGACTCCTGGAAGGGGCAGGGTGGAGCAGGGCAGGGCCGGCCAGCAATTTAACTACCGGTTTGCTCAAACCTGCCTAAACCAGCTGAATCCCACCACTGCTCTTCGGTGTTTTTTAATAATGTACTGAAAGTGACCAAAGAGTTGATGATATAGGGCAGGGGTGTCAAACTCAAGGCCCACGGGCCAGATCTGGTCTGCAGAATGCTTGGATCTGGTCCTCAGGGCTGTCCTGGAAACAGTGAAGGACTGTCCTGCAGTGCCTCTGCCAGTGAAAACGGAGCCCAGGAGGGCTGCCCACGGCCCTCACAGACACCATTTTCGCTGGCAGAGTGATAGCAGAAAAACTACTTGCAAAAGTGGCATTTGATCACCTGAGTGACATCGAGCTGGCCCCATCCAACATGGCCACCCCCACTATGGCCAAACCCATCCTGCCGCCCCAGGTCAAACACAACCCTGATGTGGCCCTCAATGAAATTGAGTTTGACCCCCCTGATATACTGTCTCCTGCTTGATCAGGGGGTCGGACTAGAAGGCCTCCAAGGTCCCTTCCAACTCTGTTATTCTGTTGATCTGTACGTTGATTTGTATCTACTGGCAATGACAGAAGATGTGAAGCAAAGTAATGGAGCCGCTTTTCTTCACCTTTAAGAAGCAGGGAAATATCTGGGTCCCAAAACAATTTCAAAAGGAGCATCACTTGCAACACTGGGGAAGTAAAAGCATCTCTTCAAGATCTTACACAGCCCTAGTAGTAGTCCTTGACTTACGACCAGAATTGGAACCAGAATTTCCACTGTTAAGCAAGGCAGTTATTAGCATTGTCTTTAGTTTGCATCTGTTCTGGGTTTAATATTGAACAGTTTTGACAGTAATTAAAGTGGTTCATTTTATAACTCAGCCTAGTAGGAAAGACACTACAGTATGTATACTTGTTTACAAGTGCAGATAATTCTTGACATACATCAACAAATGTGACCAGAATGTCCATTGCTAAGCAATAGGAGTAGCACTTAGACTTATATACCGCTTCACAGTGCTTTATAGCCCTCTCTAAGCAGTTCACAGAGTCAGCCTCTTGCCCACAACAATCTGGGTCCCCATTTTACCCACCTCGGAAGGATGGAAGGCTGAGTCAACCTTGAACTGGTGAGACTCGAACTGCCAAACTGCAGTCAGCTGGCAGCCAGAAGAAATGGTTAATAAATGAGATGTGCCTGATGTTATGACCTTTTTCCCCCCCATAGTTGTTAAGTGAATCCCTGCAGTTAAGTGAACCGTGCAGTTGTTGAGTGAATCTGGCTTCCTCCATGTATTTTGTTTGTTGAACACCACGTGGGAAGGTCACAAATAGAGATCGCAAATGGTGACCTGGGTATTCTGCAACCATGGTAAGTATATGCCAGTTGTCAAGACTTTCACAGTTACTTGACTGTGGGGATGTTGTGGTTGTTGTAAATGCAAGGACCAGTTGTAAATGCAAGGACCAGTTGTAAATGCCATTGAAACTGTTCTGTCCCCATCTCACACACGCACCCCCCACAGACGGCCAAGAGTTAATAAGCCAACACATGAAAGAGTCTTTGATGACAAAGTTGGCAGCAACCCAGTGGCTGGCTGCCAATAACCTTTACTCACACAAAAACAAAGAAATTATTCCGAACACAGTCTGATAAGGCAGGCAAAGTTCCAGCAACACATAGACCATGAATTACTTCCAGTTTTTGCTCGTCACGAACTGAACCGGCCACTTTTATACCCTGTGGGGTGTGGTCCAGTGACTCAGCCTAATCCCTGGCATGCCTCTTCCTCTGCTGCGCACGCTTATCCCTGCGACGCTGTCGAGGGTCCAGCCAAAACTCATCTTCCCCATTACTGTCCACTTGTGGCTGCGTGGATGTGCTTGGCCCCGGGCCTATCTCTTGACTTTCAGTGTCCTCCGGAGGCATTGCCAGAGAGGAGGGTCCTGGAGAGGGAGGCCTTGCCAACTCCTCTCCTTCACTGTCGGAGTCCTCTCCTGCCGATAACACAAGCTCAGGTAATGGAGCCACAACAGAACAATAGTAACGAAACAAAAGGTTGTAAATCAGGGGTGTCAAACTCAAGGCCCACAGGACGTATCTGGCCTGCAGGGTATTTAGATTGGTCTATGAAACCACCCTGGAAATAGAAAAGGACCGGACCACGGTGTCTCTGCCAGCTCAGGACGGCTGCGTGCAGTCCTCCCGAGCTCTGTTTTTGGCTGCAACGGCCTCCTGCAGCCCCCTGCCACTTAAAATGGAGCTCGGGACAGTTGTATGTGGCCCTCCCAGGCTCTGTTTTCGCTGGCAGAGGGCTGCAGGATGTCGAGCTGGCCACACCCACCCTGGCCACACCCAGTCGGCCCTCCAAGGTCAAACACAATCCTGTTGCAGCCCTTAATGAAGTTGAGTTTGACACCATGTTGTAAATCGAGGACTGCCTGTGTGTCACTCTTGCCTGCCGCTATTCCTTATCCTCAAAGCTGATTTGGCCTGGGTAGAGCTACCGAAAGGAATACCATCTGCCAAAAGTGTCAGTGAAGACACAATCACCCAGGCCATAAGTATCGAAAAGGTTAAATCATGGCAACTGGACCAAACTTGGTTAATCCAAGACATTTCGTTGCTCATCCAAGCAGCTTCATCAGTCAAAATAAAAAATTAAACAGGCAGAAAGTCAGAGGTGGTACATTGGAATTTACCATCTCTTGCCACACCAAATTCAGGGGTTTCTCTCCAAAATATCTTGCAAGATGTCAATGAAGACTCAATAGTTCAGGTCAAAAGTATCTAAAAGGTTGAATCACGGCAACTGGACCAAAAATTGTTAATCTGAGGCATTTTGTTGCCCATCCAGGCAACTTTATCAGTCAGAGCAAAATTAGTGAGTCAGAGAGTCTTGGGATGTACCAACTCACACCAACCTTAGGGGTTTTTCCCCAAAATATATTGCAATATGTCAGTGAAGATTCAATCATCCAGGCCAAAAGTATCTAAAAGGTTAAATTATGGCAACTGGACCGACTTTTGTTAATCTGAGACATTTCGTTGCTCATGCAAGCAACTTCATCAGTCAAAATAGCCTGCCAAATGTGATATATAACCACCCTGGGTCTATTTAAACTTCAGACTGCAGGAGGGTTGGGAGGTCTATTCGGAGACTCTGAAATTGCATATGAAGTTTAGACCAGCTATTTGCAATTATGAATGAATGGCAGCAGGCTAAGCTGCAGAAAACCAATTGGGATCTGCAATAGAAAGACATTGTTTTGAAAACAAGATTGCCTTTTGCTCCCAATTGCTCTGAGCAATGCAAAGTGAGACTATTTGCCTCATTTTTTTTTACTCTTTTCTCTCTTTTCTTTTCCCTTCTGTTCTCCTTTTTCTTTTACTGTTTCCCTTGGAATGCTCCAAAATCTTCAAAAGGTTTTGCAAGAGGTTGAAGAACAGAGAGTTTTTATCTGCTCTTTGCTCAGCTATTTCTCCCTTGCCAGTTCTTCCTTTTCCTGGATAACTTAAAAGATAATAATAAGTACGCCAGCAACAAAAATGCATCTTTCAGAAATCTTCGTGCAACATTCAGATTCTCCATCTATTCTACCTGTGCCATCTGACACTGATCACTTCATGCTGCTGCATGAAAGAGCCAACCTGTTTAGATATTAAATAGCTAGAAGCCCAAGTTCTCAAGGGGTAGAAAGAGTTAGCTTGCGAGAGTATAAACTTCATAAAAGCTACTGTTGATTTGGAGGTCCAGAGGTTTTAGAAAAAATGCTTTTAAAAACTACTGACGATCCAAGCTGAGTTGCCTGATCAGCAGAGGTTTTTTTTCTTTTTCTTTTTTTTTTAAAGAAAAAAAGCCTCCGCCGATCAGGCAACTCAGCTGGGATCATCAGAGCCTTTTGAAAGCATTGTTTTTACAGCTTCCTTGCCAAAAGGTGAAAATGGTTTTAAAAAATGATTTTAAAAGTAAAAATGGTTTTAAAAGTATATTAAAAAAATTGGCCAAGCCCACCCAGTCACATTACCCTCCCTCCCACCAAGCTACTCCCACAGAACCAGTAGTAACAAATTTTAGATTTTATCATTGGTTTTAATAGTGAAGCAGAACCACCAAGCACCTGTGATTCTGGGTAGCTGACCACATGGAGTGGAGAGTGGTGATTATTTATACCAGGGGTGAAATCTAAAAAATTTCCCTACTGATTCTATGGGCATGGCTTAATTGGTGGGCATGGGTTGATGGTCAGGTGACACCCCCCCCCCAGTAGGCATGGCTTGGTGGTCAGGTGACTCAGTTGGCATGGCCAATAATAATAATAAAAATAATAAACAACATATAAATATATATAAATATATCCTCTTTTTTAAACAATGTTTCTTGGTGGTCTTCTTTCCGTTTTGTATCTTTCCCCCCGTATCTCTCTTATTATTATTTTTCTTCATTGTCCCTTTTTCTTTGGTTACACTGTATTTTCTAACACTAATAGCCTTATTTTTATACATTTCTATATATTTATTATATACATGTTTTACATTTTTAGATGTTCCCCTGTATTTATTATTCTCTATTTCTAGTCCCAAGCCATTCATACCATTTATTCCAAATTATATAATTGTCTGTATCTTCCTTTTTTTATTTCTTTTGTTAATTTGTCCATCTTGACACATTCTAAAAAATTTTCTATCACTTCTTCCTCTGTTGGAGTGTTTTCCTGTTTCCAATTTTGTGCATATGTGTCATACTGTATTATAATAAAATATTTATTTTTTTTAAAAAAAATAATAATAACAAAGTACACGAAACAATAAGAGGTATCAAAAACCAACTTTCACACTTTACATACACACATGCACACACAGCACAACACAACACAACTGACTCACACACAATGTAAAAGCAGCTGCACTTCGCCCAAAATGGCCCCTGCAACAAGCAGGAACCTCACACAGCCACAAAAAGCTCAAAAACCCACTTTCACACTTTTTCAACACAAAATGCCACATACAGCTTTGTGAGATTTTGTGTGTTTTTCTAGTTAGAGTGATACACTACAGAAACACACCAAATCTCAGAAAGCTGCACAAATATTTAATTTTATTATTTTATTTTATTTATTTTTAGATAAAAGCAGCTAAATTTAAAACTTCCTTAACTTTAAATTGCTATGTCTAAAAAAAAAAACCCTCCTAAAAAAATCCCAATTAACTATTTTTTTTGAAGCTCTAAAAACAACAACAACCCCCAGTTACTAACCAAATTGAAGGCACAAAGCAGGCAGATTGAGTTGCTCACCGATTGAATTGATTGCAGGCAGGCAGATTCAGTTGCTAGCTGATGCAATTGATTGCAGCAGCGAAGCAAGGCAGGAAAAGCGAGCGAGCCCAAAAGAAGCAGCAAGCTGCCAAGTGGGCAAATGGGGACCGGGCAATTGGGTGGGCATAGGCGGGTGGGGCAGGGATTTTTGCTATCGGTCCTCTGAACCACCTGCCACCATCGCTACCAGATAGCCTGATCCGAACTGGGAGCATTTCACCCCTGATTTATACCTTCTCTTGGGCTCCGGACGGCTCCCGATCTCCGCATTTTCCGTGCTGGCCTGAAGACATGTCTTTTTCATCAAATTCCCTGACCGATTATGGGGTTTTTAATTTTGGGGATTTTAAATCAGATTGCATTTTAGAATGTTATTGTTGTTGTTTTTATTATGTGAGCCGCCCCGAATCCTACGGGAGAAGGACGGCATATAAATTTTAAAAATAAATAAATAAATAAATACCTAAGAGGGAAAAGAGATGGAAACTAGGACAAAAATATTTCTGGGAAATTATTGTGTTTCCATGAAAGCTACGGAAACTGTCCAGGCAATAAAGCTAAGAAGGAACTCAAGCTGGAGTAAAGCTAGACATATTTCTACTAGGAATAAAGTAAGGCCAACACAATTTATTCGCGTTAGCCTTACTTTATTACTTTTAAGTTGGAAAAGATTACTGCAAGGGAATTCTGTCATAAGAGCACTGAAGTCCTGCAGGAACTCCAAGGCAGAGGGAGAGGGGAAATGTTTCATATTACAGTTAACCAGTCAATGACATGTTGTTGACTTCCAATGTTACATATAAAAAATGAGAAAGTGTCTATGTTTATATGTAATCCTCCAATTCTGGTGTGATATTAGAGAAATTAACCTGACCACTGGAAAGGTGGCATTTCCCAAGCTTCATCTTGGTCACTAGGAGCAATGATCAATACATAAGATGATATAACCAATAAATACTGCAGAACCTGAAGGAGATAGACAGACAGATATACAGTAGATGTTTGTCACTAGCAACATGTTCTTCTTCTCTATAAGCAAGAAGACCAAATCAACCATAGGCATCTGCAGAATGGGGACAAATGACAAAATTTGTATCATGATGTCACAATAGAAACTTGGTGAATTGCATACTTGCCCTTGATGTTGAGACTCAACAAAGAAAGGGCAGGGTTTGCACCATGATGTCTCCACACAAATGCCTAGATCAGAAGTGGCTTTCAGCAGGTTCTGACCAGCTGTGGAGAACCGGTAGCGGAAATTTTGAGTAGTTTGGAGAACCAGTAAATACCACCTCTGACTGGCCCCACCCCCATCTATTCCCTGCCTCCCGAGTCCTAGCTGATTGGGAGGAAATAGGGATTTTGCAGTAACCTTCTCCTGGAGTGGGGAGGGAATGGAGATTTCATAGTATCCTTCCCCTGCCACACCCACCAAGCCATGCGACACCCACCAAGCCATGCCCATAGAACTGGTAGTAAAAAAAAATTGAATCCCATCACTGGCCTAAATGTTCACTATAACTTTACAACATACATTTTATTTTTTTTCCCCATCATTCTGGCTAGTAGCAGAATTTATGAAATCTACCTCTATAAAACAACATGAATTCCAAAACAATCCCATTGCCTGAATAATAACCACCTCACCATCAATAACATGGGAATAACTGTCCAAATATCCTTCCCCAACTTGATTAGGTTTAAGCACCCACACTTTCTAACCATGGCTCAACTTCCTTCCATCATTTATCTGAAGGTCTCTCCCTCTCCCGCCTCTCCCCCTCTCCTCCCCTCCCCACCCTTCTCTCTCTCTCTCACTCCCTCTCCCCCCTCCCCTCCCCCGCTCTGTCTCCCCCCCTTCCCCCCTTTCTCCACTGAGCAATCACCAATCTTAGCCTGTAGCAAAACTACTCCATCACAGACTTTTATACCACACTATGGGATCATCTTAGACAGCTGTGTTTAAAGGACTGTATTGCGGCAGCCAGATGTTGCCTTCTAATCTTATTGAAAGCAAGCTCAGGAGTCTCCTAATGATGTCATTCAGTGCTCTGTTGTGAAAATACCCACATGCAAATGTGGATATTAGGGAAGGTTGCTCACAGAAATGTGTCTATTGGGAAAAGGCTGCATACAAAACTAAGCATATTAGGAAAAATGGCATACAAAATGCATATGTTAAGGTAAAGCGAATGTGCTTAAATGTAAATTGGTGACAGATGTGGGCCTATAACTAAAGACACAGGAATCTGTCATGTATCAGAAATAAACTAATTCATCCAACCCAAAATATTAGCTTGAATTTTCAGACTCATAGTTAATCCAAACTTCGAATGTTTCCATTTGTGTCAGTGACATAAGCTTAACTTTCCTCATCAAGATGTTCTAATTAGCCTTAATAAAAATATTCTGCAAAATCTACCTGCTCAATCTTGACAGGGTTTGCTTGTTTTTATCCTAACAACTGCACTGTGGATTCTCCCCTAGCAATCACACGTGGCTGTGACATAATAACCCATTTGTCTCTCATTAATCCTCAGAAAGGCTGGCATTTCCGATGTTGCATTAGGATCATTTCTAGCCATAAGCTTAATGGGCCCATGTGGGTCACGAAAAAGAGCAGAGCTGGTGGCAAAAGGCAGGCAACTCAGGAGCTGATTTGCAATAACTACCACCTATTAGCCATAGCTCTGTTTGAAGAAGATGGAAGGGAGCAGTCTCCAGCAAGACTAATGGGAGATATTGGTCACGACAGAGACAATTTACCAAGGAGAGCAGCAAGGAAAACCAGATACGGGGTCATCAAGGTGGATTTCAAATATGCAGTTTCGGCGGGGGGGGGGGGGGGGAGGGAGATAAAGGTCTGGAGCAGAGGTGGTATTCAGCAGGTTCTGACCAGTTCTGGAGAACCGGCAGTGGAAATTTTGAGTAGTTCGGAGAACTGGTAAATAGCACCTCTGACTGGCCCCAACCCCATCCATTCTCTGCTTCCTGAGTCCCAACTGATTGGGAGGAAATGGGGATTTTGCAATAACCTTCCCCTGGAGTGGGGAGGGAATGGAGATTTTACAGTATCCTTTCCCTGCCACACCCACCAAACCATGCCCACCAAGCCACACCCACAGAACCGGTAGTAAAAAAAATTGAAACCCATCACTGGTCTGGAGATACATTCAGCAAAATCAAATCAACTGGAGGCTTCTCCAAATGAACCAGGCCCTGGCTTGCCAGGCCTTTTCAGAAGGCCAAGAGAATGGAGGCTTGTTTCACCTCCAGGAAGAAAATATTCCACAGAGTGGGAGAAACATATAAAGAACGGTTGCTGGAACTGGATATGTCTAGTCTTATGAAAAGAAGGACTAGGGGTGACATGACAGCAGTCTTCCAATATCTCAGGGGTGGGCCACAAAGAAGAGGGAGTCAAGCTATTCTCCAAGGTACCTGAGGGCAGGACAAGAAGCAATGGGTGGAAACTAATCAAGGAGAGAAGCAACTTAGAACTAAGGAGAAATTTCCTGACAGTTAGAACAATTTATCAGTGGAACAACTTGCCTGCAGAAGTTGTGAATGCTCCAACACTGGAAGTTTTTAAGAAGATGTTGGATAACCATTTGTCTGAAGTGGTGTAGGGTTTCCTGCCTAAGCAGGGGGTTGGATTAGAAGACCTCCAAGGTCCCTTCCAACTCTGTTATTCTATTCTAAACGACAGACAAGGCTCTCTTCCTAGATCCTGCCAGTTGGAGTTCTTTAACTGACAGGGTCTGCAACATACTTTTCGATAACTTCTTTATGCTCATTCCACAATTCCTCTTGTTCTGTAACATTGAGATTAAAGTCATCAAAGTGATTCCTGATGTTCTCCTGGAAAATAGTGAGTTGCATACCAACATATTTTGAAATCTGTTTGGCTTTCTTCTTCTTCTTTAACATAACTTTGGAATTTGCGCATGGACTGTTTGAGATCTGTTCCAAAGTTAGCACCCACACATCTCTTTGATGCAGGAGTGAAATGTAAAATTTGTTACTACCGGTTCTGTGGGCGTGGCTTGTTTGGGGGGGGGTAATGTGACTGGGTGGGCATGGCCAACTTTTTTTTAAAAAAAAAAACCTTTTCAAAGCATTTTTTCTAATGCTTTGAAAAGCCTCTGCCAATCAAGCAACTCAGCTGGGATGTCAGAGAGGCTTTTTAAAAAATACCTCTCTGCCGATCAGGCAACTCAGCTGGGATCGTCAAAGACTTTTCAAAGCATTTTTTAACCACCTCTTCAGCCATGAGGTTGCAGAAAAAAATGCTTTGAAAAGCCTCTGATGATCCCAGCTGAGCTGGGCGATCATCAGAGGCTTTTTTTTTTTACTTTTAAAAGCATTTTTCCATCGGAAGAGGTTGTAGAAAAAATGCTTTTAAAAGTAAAAAAAAAAAAACCTCTGATGATCGTGCGGCTCAGCTGGGCAGCGGGGGGGGGGGGCAGGGATTTTTGCTATCGGTTCTCCGAACCACCCGCCTCCATCGCTACTGGATCGGGCGATCCAGTCCAAACCGGGAGCATTTCACCCCTGCTTTGATGCTATAATTGAGATCATCTATCTCCTTTTACCAGTGATACAGTTAATTTGATTTCTATGCATTCCATTTGGTGATAGAAGCATTGTTGTGGTTGTTTGAAAACAATGTTAGTTGTAAAGAAGTCATTGAAGAGGGAGAAATTCATAGGTTGTTCTCCTGCACTAGTCTGGTTTTCTAAGCTATACAGTTCAAGTACATTTTCCTTCTTTATGTTTCCAACTTTGGCATTCCTCCCCATTCCTCTAGAATTCTCTTTCCTTTGTTTATATCTCGGAGGACCTCTCATGGACTATGAATGCTAACATGCTTGTGAAGAAGGCACAGAAGAGGCAGTACTTCCTGAGAATGCTCAGGAAGATATATCTATCTCAGCATCTACTTCTGTCCTACTATCGCAGCACCATTGAGAGTGTCCTGACATACAGCATTCTTGCATGGTATGGGAGCAGCTCTGTAGCAGACAAAAAAGCTCTACAGAGAATCATTAAAACTGCCCAGAATATCATCGGGCTCCAGCTACAAGCCCTGGATGACATCTTCGAATCTCACTGTTTGAGAAAGTTGCATAACATTCTCAGAGACCCTTCCATCCTGTTTACAATCTTTTTGGACGTTTGCCTTCTGGCAGAAGATACAAGACAATTAAAACTTGGTCCACATGTTTTCTGAATAGTTTTTATCCCAGAGCTATAATTGCACTCAACAATGAACTAAAGGGCCACCGTCAATGAGCTGTTGGACAGCATTACTTGGTCTGTTGTGTGGATGTTTGGATGGTTTAGGGGTGGGGAATTTGTGGTGGGTGGGGGTGTGTTTGGGGATTGTTATGTGTATTGGACCTGGTCTTTGGTGTTAAGTGAATTTAATTGTATGGGTACACTGTGTATACATGTACAATGACAAAGTTATTATTTATTTATTTATTATTTATTTATTATTATACTTTTTAAAAACAAAAATGTTTTCAAACTGTGATGACTGCATTTAAATAATTACTTTAAAGGATTTGTTACATTTCAGATGGATACCGTCATTTGGGCATTAGATGTGTGTTCCTCAGAATCTGTTCAGTATGATATAAGTATTTACTGAGCAAACCTGACAATGCCTTGCTCTCCTCAATAATTTACTTACAATTTTTATGTTTGCATTTTATTTTGCCTGAAACAGAGGTTGTTAATTATTTTTAATTATTTTGTTAGCTTGTGGAATTCTGGCCAATATCCTACAACAACATGAGGAGGGTGTATCATGTTCAGGAAACATGTCAATAATAGTCTAAAGCAGTGGTAAAATCCAATTTTTTTTACTACCGGTTCTGTGAGCATGGCTTGGTGGGCATGGCTTGGTGGGCGTGGAAGGATACTTGGGAGGGAGGGGAAGGATACTGCAAAATCCCCATTCCCTTCCCACTCCTAGAGTAAGAATATTGCAAAATCTCCATTCCCACCTCACTCTGGGGCCAGCCAGAGGTGGTATTTGCTGGTTTTCTGAACTACTCAAAATTTCCGCTACCGGTTCTCCAGAACCTGTCAGAACCTGCTGGATTTCACCCCTGGTCTAATGTAATTAGGATTTAGATGTAGTCTTTTAAGAAAGAGTTCCTGTACAACTGATTCACTTCGCTACAATTATTGTGTGGTCCGTCAGTTGCAGCCTTTGATTCCCTGTGCTCAGTCATTCAATCCCTAGTCATCTCATGGTCGGATTGCTGTAACATGGTCTACATGGGGTTACCCTTGAAGAGTACAGCTGGCGGAAGCTACAGCTGATGCAGAGTGAGGCAGCATGGACAATTTTGGAGGCCCCAAAAATGGCTCCTATAGCACCAATGTTCTGTGAGCTGCATTGGATCCTAGTCTGCTTCTGGGTGCAGAGCAACCATCTCACCCCGCTGGGATTGGCCTGTACCACTTGTGCCACCAGAGGAGGTATGCTGTGAGTCCCATCAGACTGATTATTCCAGCTGGCGGGGTCCAGGAGGAGGGCCTTCCCTGCTGTTGCTCCTGCCTTCTGGAACATCTTGCCCCTCCCATGTGAGATTGGCCCCAACCCTCCTATCCTTTCATAAGGGCCTCAAGACCTGCTCTGCCAGTTGGTCTGGGGCCCCAATGAGATGACAGCACAGTGGAGGTGGTTGATCAAGTAAAAACAGATTCCCACTTCCCTCCATACCACATCTGTCCTTAGGTTTTAATGTCTGATTTTAATTATTTATGCTTTCATTGCATAGGTACAGGCATGTTTTTTTATGACTGTAAGTTGTCCAGAGTTACCTAATGGGCAGTCAGTAAATGTTCTAAATAAATAAATTATTCAGATGCAAAAGTTGTTGGTTGTTGTTTTATCTGGACTCTTGGTAGGTTAATTACTTTGGGCTTCAAAGTTCAAAGTTCACTCATTAAGCTCCTCGACAATGTGATATTTTATATGCTGCGAAGTTTTTCAGCCATGCTTAATTTCATTCTGAACAAAGACCTCCCTCCACAAACACCGTTAAGTATAGCCACTACTGTTTAAAACTCTTTTGGTTATTCAGCAATATGTCACTAAGAAAAATGTTTTGTGTTAGGGATTTTCTTGAATTTGCAAGCCTGAATGTCTTGTGTTGTTGTTGCTGCTGATTTAAAAAAAAAAAAGCATATAAGTATCCAAAAATTGAAAGTGAGTGGAACGGGAGAAGTTGCAAAGGTTTTTGCAAACAGTGTATATATCCCGGCTAAAAATACCGGCTAAACATTCACTTTGGCACTTTTTCCCTGCCTAGAACATCCTGACTTAGGTTGCCAGCTCAGTTAGTTGTAGAGAATGGCGGTTTATCTGGAGCAAGCTGATGAATTTAGCCTGTGGGTGTGGCCTAGGCCAGGGGTCTCCAACCTTGGCAACTTTAAGACTTATGGACTTCAACTTCCAGAACTCCTCAGCCAGCTTTGCAAAGCTGGAGACCCCTGGCCTAGACAGAATCATTTCTGTTAGAGGTGAATCTGAGGCAGGGGTGAAATCTAAAATTTGTTACTACCGGTTCTGTGGGCGTGACTTGGTGGTGGTGGGGTTAATGTGACGGTGGGCATGGCCAACTTTTTTTTTTTACTTTTAAAAGCATTTTTTTTCTACAACCTCTTTGGCTGAAGAGGTTGTATAAAAAATGCTTTTAAAAGCCTCTGATGATCCCAGCTGAGTTGCTTGATCGTCAGATACTTTTTTTTTTTTTACTTTTAAAAGCATTTTTTTTGGTCAAAGAGGTTGTATATCTACATACTATTTTATTTTTGAATTTTCTTATATCCTACACGCAGAAGCGCCCTGGACGCGCGAGTGAACCCACCCCTGAGTAACACCATTAAACATCAACATCTGCCTATCCCAAGTCCTTGGGAAGGATAGGTAAATAAAAATGCGAAATCCAATCTGGCCATCTGGCCGACTGTGATGAACCACAACAATTGCTATTCTTCTCTTATTGATTCCTTTTACCTATTAATGTTTATGTTATTTTGAAAACATGATACTAAGCAGTTTTATATGTAATAAAACAAAATAATACTAATAAATGAATTACATTTCTATTATAAGAATCCTACTTAAGCGTATATAAGGTAAAGGTTACCTATCCGGTTGTATCTTACTATAAGGCATGGTGCTCATCTCTGTTTTTCTGGCTGAGGGAGCCAGCATTGTCAAAAAACATTTTCCGTGAACATGTGGCCAGCATGGCTATATGCCACAATTGTACATAATGTTGTGATCTTCCTAGCAAAGTGGTACCTATTAATCTATTTACAGTTGCATCCTTTCAAACTGCTAGGTGAGCAGGAGCTGGGGCAAGAATGGGAACTCACCCCATTGCACAGCACTCAGGTCTCAAACCTGGTCTGTCAGCTATCCAGCTGACAAGCTCAGCGACTTTAACCACTGAGCCATCACAGCCCCTATTAAGCATATATAAAATAGTTCAAATCATTTTCAGTTTTGCAGAATCCTGTTCTAACGGATTTCCTTACCATTGTGGGAATTAAAAAGAAAATAAAATCTATTATATTTTTGTGTGCTTCTTTTTAATCTGAACACATTTCGCTCCGTTTCTGTATACCTAATCTCCCACATACCTTTTTATGCAAATTTTGAACCAATAATTGCACCACAAAATCCAGAGCAATGCAGACTCCAAAGGGTAATTGTGTTCTTATCTACATAATAATCTTGGGAAATGAGAATTAAATGGGTTTGCTTAAAGATGAGAATCAAATTGTCCCCTTATTTTAGGGCATATTTAGGCATCAGAGTTAATCTGATCCATTAATGTTACTTCAACTGGAAAGCATCAATTTCATGCATGTATGTTTAAATGTGAGCAATATCTATTACTTCTGTCTTATCATAAAAGTGATATTCAGATATACAAAAAGAATTGGAATGAACATAAAATAATTTAGCAGTAAGTACATAACGACTACCATGGGATTAACATTCATTTTCAAATTTCTGGAAGAGAGAAGCAAAGCATATTTTATCTTGGTTTTCAGCCTGTATACAAAATCTGTTAGCCTTTAAAACCCATAGCAATTGAATATCCAATGCTGAACCATTGATAAATATCTCAAAATGCAGATAAAAGATTCTGTTATCTGTTCCCAATTCAGGAGGTATGTGCTTTGATTTCACATTAGTTTTTCTATTCATACAAGAAAGAAAACAGTACTGTTCAACAATATTCAAACTGTCAAAGCAATTGGGATGTCTTGAACCATTTTTTAATCAGAGGTTCGTGTACATTTTTCACTGAGGAAACTAATAGACAGCTCACACATTTATATGGGCATATTTAATAGTGAGAGACACAGGCAGTAATTTCTTGAAAAGTAATTCCATCTGCACCCTTTAACTAAAATTTCTTACAAAAACAAAAGAATGAAAAGAATCAGTTCCACCCAAAACTTTTTAGAACATAGCTTTACGATGCCTTAGTAAGGCCACATTTGGAATATTGCAACCAGTTTTGATCGCCATGATGTAAAAAAGATATTGAGACTCTAGAAAAGAGTGCAGGGAAGAGCAACAAAGATGCTAAAAATGAAAAGATGGACTAGGGGTGACATGATAGCTGTGTTCCAATATCTCAGGGGCTGCCACAAAGAAGAGGGAGCGAAGCTATTCTCCAAAGCACCTGAGGGCAGAACAAGAAGCCATGGATGGAAACTAATCAAGGAGAGAAGCAACTTAGAACTAAGGAGAAATTTCCTGACAGTTAGAACAATGAATCAGTGGAACAACTTGCCTCCAGAAGTTGTGAATTCTCCAACACTGGAAGTTTTTAAGAAGATGATGGATAACCATTTGTCTGAAAAGGTATAGAGTTTCCTGCCTAAGCAGGACTAGAAGACTTCCAAGGTCCCTTCCAACTGTCATTCTATTCCAGGAGTGTCAAATTCTCATCGTCACAGTGTCATGATGTATCTGGACTTTTTCCCCCTTTGCTAAACTGGGTGGGAGTGGGGCCAGCACGTGACGCATCTGGCCCGTGGGCCGTGAGTTTGACTATTCTATTCTATTCTATTCTATTCTATTCTATTCTATTCTATTCTATTCTATTCTATTCTATTGGAGTGAAAGATCCTTGGTGCTCTCTGAGCTTGCTTGTTTTCTTGCAAACATTTCATTACCCAAGCTAATCTATGTTGATCTGAGTGCTGATTATAGGTGCTAGAGTCTTTTTCTCTTTTGGGATGATTGATTATCTCTTTTGCATAGTCTGTAGATGTTGTTAATGTCTATGTGTCTGTTGATGGCTGATTTGTCAGAGTGCCAGCCTTCTAAAAATTTCCTGGCATCTTTGGACTTGGCCTGGTCTAGGATTGTCACATTTTTCCATAATATTGGAGTAGGATTCACATTCTAATGCAGAAGATTCTCAAAGTGAATATAAAGATAAAACTAGAAACTTTTCTTTTGGTTTTAATGGGAAAAATGCTGAAAAAAATTGAAACTTCGATGTTATATATTATTTTATGCACAAAAATGGAAGGACACTTTGATTCCCACAATGGACAAATGGCTACAAATGTTTATGGAGTTAGCAGAGATGGCTAAATTTACTGCTTTGATTAAAGAAAATAACGCCATTACCTTTTGTTTTTCCTTGCAAACCACTTCTGGACTTAGTGCTTGAGGTGGAAAAAATTGAAACTTTGATTTTGGGTTTCACCGATTAGATAGGTTTGTTACTACAGAATGGCTAGTTTATACTACTATGTAAAAAAAAGTTGAGGTTTGCCGTTATTATAATAATATTCTACTGCACCAAAAGAAGTCGGAAATAATGACTTTTCTTTCCTTTCCCCCTTTTTTTCCTACACTTTTCCCTTCCCTGTTTTTTTCTACTAGTTTCTTTTGTATTTTTGTGTTTTATATTATAAACTAAGAAAAAAATGTAGAATTAGGTGCGCGTGTGCGGCCCCATTGCAAACCAGTAGTAAAGGTAAGTAGAACCCACTCCTGACTGGCGGGGTAAACTAGAAAACAAACAGCTTTCCCAAAGTAGACCACGTCCATACTGTAGCACAGAAGCTGCTCAGAAGGGTCCAAGAAGCCACCAGGTCTTGAGTTCAATCCCAAGGAATCCTTATTTTTGCCATTTGTTCAAATTTGAAGAGTTTTTACTGCCTTTCTTCTTATGAACCGTGATATCTGAAATCACCTCAGTGCACCACTGAACATTACTGCACTACTGAGTGAAAACGAAGATATCCGAAGAGCTTAATCCATCTACTAATGTGTAGCCGGGTGTGTTTATTAAATTGTAAGTTATCTAAACATTTCAGTATCTCCCAAAGAAGACTGTATTATACGCCTTGCTTAAATAGAAACATGATGCATGAGTAAACACAAGTTATACATCCCATAAAGCACAGCAAATATGTGGCGCTACAGACTATCGTATAATTTCAAAGTTCACTGATAGAGAGAATGCATTTACTTGATTCAATTTCTCTATTAACTTTATTCCAGAAAAACAATTTAAAAGCGATTAATTCTGATCAACATTCCAAGGAGAGCACAAAATTAAATCAGAGCTGAAACATTTTATGTGCGCACACACTCACCCATACAAATATCAGGAGACCAGTGGTATGCTAATAGACCCTATTTAAATGAATTCACTCCTCTGGTAGCATAAAACAATGCAATTGAACAGGTGGCATTGTAGCTGAAACAATTCACTTAATTTTGAAATAGGCATATTTTTTTTCACCTATTTGAGCCTCTATAATGGATTAGGAAGTAAGTAGAAAAGCTATATATTTTGACTTATGTCTGCTTTCCCATGCCCTTATGTTATTTCTAACATAAAGGGAGATCTAACTGCTTACGTTTGCTACCCAACACTGCTGAACAATAAGTTTATTATCTCTCTTGGGCAAATTTTGTGCAAATGGTCATAGCCTTTATTTTTCTTTTTGCTCGAAAATGGAGACGTGAGAAAAGTGGCTTGATTGATTGACCGATGATTAAGTGCCATCAAGTTATTTTCGACTTTTAGTGATCACATAGATATACTCACCATGATGTAAAAAAGAGTTTGAGATTCTACAAAGAGTGCGGAGAAGATTAACCAAGATGATTAGGGGACTGGAGGCTAAAACATATAAAGAATGGTTGTTAGAATTGGTATGTCTAGTTAAATGAAAGGGGATGTGGTGTCTCAGCGGCTAAGATGCTGAGCTTGTTGATCAAAAGGTCAGCAGTTCAGCGGTTCGAATCCCTAGTGCCGCGTAACGAGGTGAGCTCCCGTTACTTGTCCCAGCTTCTGCCAATCTAGCAGTTCGAAAGCACATAAAAAATGCAAGTAGTAAAAGAGGGACCACCTTTCATGGGAAGGTAACAGCGTTCCGTGCTCCTTTGGCATTTAGTCATGCTGGCCACATGACCACAGAGACATCTTCAGACAGCGCTGGCTCTTTGGCTTTGAAACGGAGATGAGCACTGCCCCCTAGAGTTGGGAGCAACTAGCACATATGTGCGAGGGGAACCTTTACCTTTTATATGACATAAAATTTAAAATATCCAATGCAAGATTAAAACATGTACAAATTAAGTGGATCTTGTCCAAAAACTGGCAACATTAATTGTGTTCTGTCATGCTGCCATGAGATCCTCAAGTGTACACTGATTGGGACACAAAGGGCAAGTATAGATATGTGTTGTTGTCTGCATGTCACCATGTCACATGTCATCAGTGATGTAAACAGGAGACATTGACTGACACACACACACATACCATTCATTCATTCGTTCATTCGTTCATTCATTCATTCATTCATTCATTCCTCTGATCTGAAAAAAGATGCATTAATCAGAACCTCCAAAACTATTTTTCCATTCTTCCTTTTCTCTCCCCCAAATACCAATTATAGCAATAGCATGTAGAGTCAGGGTTCCGATGGATGCCCTAATTAAATCATAAGCCTTGAGCCAAGCTTCAAAAGAAATCCAGTCATTTATTAGGAACTTTGTGTTGGCACATTCCAAGTGAAGCCAACTCTGACCTTACGTAATTTACAACTGAATCTTGACCCTGTTTCCCCTCTCCCCCCCAGGGTGTGTCATCAGTTACATTTGCCAACGGAGCAATTTCACGGGTTGTAGAGATTACTCCCCTCCAGCCACTGTGGGTAACCCTGGGAGACAGCCTTGAGAGAGATATGTCTGGAATGTGCTTTTGTTTTTGGCTGCCATGCTGCTTCACCGTTTTCTCATCCCCCTTGCCTATGGCAACTCAAAAGCAGGCCAGGGATGCTTTGCGAATTGACACTTAGACTTATATACCATTTCAGAGTGGTTTACAGCCCTCCCTAAGCAGTTTACAGAGTCAGCATACTGCCCCCAACAATCAGGGTCCTCACTTTACTGACTTGGAAGGGTGGAAGGCTGAGTCAACCTTGAGCCGGTGAGGACTGAAGTCTTCTAATTGAGCTGAATTAGCTTGCAATACTGCATTCTAACAACTACGCCACCATGGCTCCTGTTATTTTAGATTTAACTTGCTTGTAGTGTAGCTAGCGCAGTGTTAATATTTGCACTGTGGGAGACTTCCAGAAAAATCAGTAGTTGAGCTTCATGAGTATGTTCTCAATACATATAAAACAAATAAGAACCATCTGCTTCATTGTGGGTCCATAAAAAAAATATATCCTCAATTACCCAATTTCTTCTGGGTTTAAATTTTATCCGAAATCCTAACACAGCTGTAGCACACATGTGTTTGCAAACTTACTACTGTCATTAGAAGGCTGTGATTGGCTGCTGATTTTTTTTTTCAAACTGGTTGCAAATCATAATATGAGCCGGCTATAAGGAGAAATTGAAGTAGCAATCAGTGCTCCATAATAATTCAATTAAAGGATTTTGGCTAACATGTGCTAATTTAATCGAGAGTTCTACTGAAGAAACACTGAATTGTGTGATTGAAATTAACTGTGCAAATAAAATGTAGCTGCACCTATGTGCTGATCATCAAAAAAAGGGTTAACGAAAATTGAAAATCCATCACAACTCCTCTTCTTTCTGCTTCTGAGATTTACTGCATTTATTCTGGCATCCATAAAACTAGACAATTATTTTTTTGAACAGAAGAAAATGAGATTAAAGAAGCAGAATTCTGCGCCTTATTTCAAAAACTGTACTTGAACAATTTCTGTCTATAATACTTGAGCAATGAACTTTAGAGCTAATTAGGTTTCAAAATAAACTGCCTTTCACTTTTAACAATTGTGTCATCCTATAGCTTCCGAATACCCTTTGCTTTCTGGCCTTGTAAAGGTCACATCTGACCTTTGGTGATACCATAAATTACAACAGTCTGAAAAAGACGGAAGGGTGTAGCAGACGGTACTTCATACAATCTCCTCAGCTTTGCATAGTTTCCAGACTAAGATCCCAGCAAACATAAAACAGTCCTTAGATGGCAAAGTAAATTGTTTTATGGTAGACTCAGTGAAACTTCCCAATTGGTAGACTATATTTCAGCTAAACTGACTGAGCAAATAAATAAATTTATTCTATTTCACTACTGGAACAAAACGGTTCCTACAGAAGTGCTCTGAATGTTCTATTGGGAAATGCTTTGTCTTAGTATCTGCATATTGAGTAGTTACAGCAAGATGAACTATCTTTGCAAAGTTAAAGCAAATTACAAAGGACAGGAAAGGTAATTGGAGCCTATCAACAACTTGTACACAGATAGTTGACCGAAGGAACATTCTAATTACAGGTAGTCCTCGATTCCTATTCATATAAGTATTTATATTCTTCAGGGTACACAAGAACAAAATTGAATTAAAAGATGGAGGAAGGAGACCGTTGAGCAAAGAATAACATTAAAGGGGGATATTATGGCAGAAGGATCTGACCTCCCTTATACTACTTGGAAGACTTTGAGTAGGTTGAGAGTTGGAGTGTAAAGCCAATATGCTCAAGTGGAGGCACTTAGTGGATAACAACACACTGTGTGAATGTGGAGGGACATAGAGCCCGGCCCATCTGTTGGTATGTCGGCTACTACCAGGGGTGGGATTCAAAAATTTTAGCAACCAGTTCTCTGCCAGATTGCTGGGTGGGCATGGCCATGGTGGGTGTTAAGGATATTCTTGGCTCATTACCGATGTTGTAGGTTATTGAGTAGAGTACCCTTTGAGTAAACACATGGAAATTGACTGGGAGTGGTTGTGAACAATCAAAGTCAACATACAAACACACTGAGTTGTTGTAGTCTTTTACTTTTAGAAAAAGTAAAGCAAAGTCCAAAAACAATCCAAGTTATACACAGATAAGACGAGAGTTAAAAGATCAATCCAGGGATATTTAAAGTACAAAGTCTTCTTACCAGTTGTAGTCATACACAATAAAACAGCTCTTCTTGAGTTTCAAAACAGGAACAAGTTCAATATCAAAACATTCAATAAATAGTAGAAAGCAACAGGCAGCTATGATCAAACAGTGATCATGCAGAGAGATCAGGTAGAGAGTTACAGTAAATAAGCAGGTAAAATGGTGTAGTATCCACACAAGCCATGATCCTGACTTCCCTTAAGTACATTGGCTACAGAGCTTGGCCAATCAGGATACAGGATAATGCAATACAGTCTTAAAGCAATATAATACCTTTCTGACTGCAAACATACATTGTTGGTTTATATATTGCCTGACCAACTAGTTAGACAAATAACCATTTCCTAACAGTGGGCATGACCTCCTTGGCCTCCTGCACCATGGGGAGGGAGAGTTTTTTCATCCTCCCCAAACTCTGGAGGCTTTCCTCAAGCCTCCGGAAGGGCGAAACAGGCCCATTTCCAGATTTTGGGAACTTCCAGGAGGCCCGTTTTTCACCCTCCCAGAGCCTCCGTGTGGGCCCTGCACTTACCTGGCATCCAAAATGGGCCGTGTGGAGACTCCTGGGAGGGGTGGGGTGGGTGGGGCCAGCCAGTCCTTGCAACTACCGGTTCGATGAACCAGAACCAGAAGTAAAATTAGCATCCGGTTCATCAGAACTGGTCTAAACTAGCTGAATCTCACCCCTGGCTACTACCAGAAACATGTATTAATAATGTCTTATTTATGGCCAATGACAAAGCCAAGAAGGTGACTTCATTCTGGTAGAGTAAAGTTTGATCTAGAGACAAAAAAAGAAGCAGACAGATAGTCCTCAACCTACGACCACAATTGACCCCAAAGTTTCCATTGCCTTGCAAGAAAGTTGTTAAGTGAGTTACACTCCATTTTATGACCTTTCTTGCCACAGTTGTTAAGTGAATCATGGCAGTTGTTAAGTCAGTAACACACTTGTTAAGTGAATTTTGACTTTGCTTGGGAGAAAGTCACAAAAAGTGATCATACGACCTTGGGACCATGGGAATGCTGCAATGGTCGTAAGTGTGAAAAACGATCATAAGCACTTTTTTCAGTGCTGACATAATTTCAAACAATCACTAAACAAATGGTTGTAAATTGAGGATTACTAAACCCATATTCCTCCTTTCTTTCCAAAACTCTGGTTTGGGTGAGATGTACTGGTTGACCCAACTCCCTCTGGGCTTCTAGGGATGAGAAAATGAGAAAATTCTAGGTCAAGTTTGACCACTCAAAATAAAGAAGAATGACTCTTATGGATTCAGACATATTACTTCTCTTGGTGTAATCTAGGATTGCATTTGATTTTTTTCCAGCTGCATTGTCCTGTGGGCTCATATTCAGCGGTAATCCACTAAAATACTTTCTTTATGTCCTGTTGTCTAGTATAATCTTCCCTCTTTTATCCTCATGCCTTTGTTTTATTTATTTATTTTATTACCCAAATATATGACTTTTCATTTGAAATTCCTTGGTGGTGTTAAGTAGTGTTAAAGTGACACCAGCTGCCTGCAATTACTGCAAGGTCAAATCTCACCAGGCTCAAGGTTGATTCAGCCTTCCATCCTTTCAAGGTAGGTAAAATGAGGACCCAGATTGTGGGGGCAATAAGCTGACTTTGTATAAAAAAGAACACCGCTTGGGGTGGCCCAAAAGCCCTACTAAGCAGGTATATACAAAAGTATGAAGGCTATTGCTTAACGCATTGTAAGCTGCCCTCAGTCTCCGGAGAAGGATGGCATATAAATTAATTTTTTTTTAAAAAAAATCATCTTGCTAGTTTCTTCCATTGAAAAATCATCTTCCATTGTTTCATGTTGTCAGGACCTGAATGTTGATAGTGTCCTTATTTGCTATTTGATAGTGTCCTTATTTGCTATTTCCCACTCCATGATCTGTGTTTAGCTTAACTCAGTCAAAAGTTGTCTATGCATCCACCACAGTATCCTTAGCTGACCTCCAATGCTTCTCTTATTGGACAACGTCCCATTGTGCGTCCAGAATCTTGCTTTTCAGAAGTTACCAACAAATAACAACTTCAGGAGATTTCTGCTCATGACATCCTACCTAGGACTATTCTTTCTGAAACTGGCTGTCCTGTCCTGTCTGCATAGCCATTCAGATATTGAATTTATCGAAATATTCTTCTTCTTCTTTTTAAATTTGATTTATATGCTGCCCTTCTCCGGAGACTCAGAGTGGCTTACAATGCGTTAAGCAATAGCCTTTATACTTTTGTATATTTATACAAAGTCAGCTTATTGCCCCCACAAACTGGGTCCTCAATTTACCTACCTTAGAAAGGATGGAAGGCTGAGTCAACCTTGAGCCTGGTGAGATTCGAACTTACAGTAATTGCAGACAGCTGGTGCTAATCACAATGCTTTTAGTCTGCTGAGCTATCCAGGCTCCTGAACAATATTGTTTGAACAATATCGTCTGTGGGATTTTAAACCAAACCTGATCCATTTCTATAATACAGGATTACTTGATAGGGAAGTGTAGCTCAGCCCCAGTCCAATTTTACATGGCCAGATCAATGGGACTGTCTGTTCAAGTAGGTTTTGAAAAATCAGGTAGATTCTATTTTCCCAATGGATTCAGAAAAAAAAGCATGTGTCCCAAAGCTCCCTAAATCATTAAATTGACTTGTATGTGTTTGGTGGATTTGGATTGACAATCCACCCAGACAGTCAATTCCATTCAGAGATTGGATCAAATGAGATTAAAACCAAATCTCCAAATCAAAATTCTTCTGAGACCTGTTTTCTAAACTTTATGGTTTTAGAAGCACAATTTTCTCAGCCCTTCTATTGAGACGGTGTTGGCAATTTTTTCCATGTGGTGTGTGTATATGTATTGTCCCACTGAACTATGGATCTTCCCTTCCTATAGCTAGAGAGAGATATACTTACTTGGGTCTAGGACAACTCACTGTGGCCAACTTGTGGCAGGACAATTTGCCATGGGACAAGAGTTATGCCATTATCAAATAAATGGTAGGATAGAATCATTTAAAAAGGATGACAAATGAGGGACGAAATGTAATGTGAATGACAAAAAAATAAAATTGTTTTAAAATTGTTTTAAATAATTAAGTTGAATTGTTGAATTGTCCCACAGCGAGTTGTCGCACGGTGAGTTGGCTGTGATGAATTGTCCCGCAGCATGTTGGCTGTGGCAAGTTGGCCACTGCAAGTTGGCTGTGACAAGTTGGCCATTGCAAGTTGGCCATGGTGAGTTGGCTGTGGCAAGTTGGCCATTGCAAGTTGGCCATGGTGAGTTGGATGTGGTAAGTTGGCCATTGCAAGTTGGCCATGGTGAGTTGGCCATGGCGAGTTGTCCCATTCCAAACTTACTTGGGCTGCACAGATGAAGATAGAAAGTATTGTTTCAATCCATGCATATGGGTTACATCTGACCTCAGAATCTTCTCCTTTAGCTTGTATAAGGATGCTTTCTTAAAATGAAGAAAAAGAACTTCTGGTTTATTTTCATTTAAAACACAAGGTAGAGGTTTTATGAATGCATCCAGTTCTTCTTCAAGCAGATATGCCCTTCCCATGCTAATTTATAAAATCACATACCTTCCTCATCGGAACGACAGAGAGGAATGGCTGCCTCTCGAAGTCATTTATTTATTTTTATAAGTGGCTTCTTTTCTTTGCCTTTTTTCTGTAATCAAGAATTACATTCTAAGTAACTGATTTTCTGAAGCATGAAATGGATATATAAATACAATGCTGTGACCTGTAACATCCAATTTCAGACTCCTTTGTTGAGCGACATCTATCTGACAGAAAACTAAAGATTCTGTCTTTTTGGACAGCCAGATGTAAATTTTCAAAAAGCGTTAAGCATGTCAGGGGAATTTTAAAACCTTACCTTTCCTGGGTTTAAAAGATACCAACTGTTTTTTAGCTCTCTGAAATGCATCTATAATTATGTTCTCCACCTTCTGTCCCCACCACTTTCTACCTGGATATTTATTACTGTAACCCAACCTAAAAATACGATTCATAGACTACGTACTGTACAGCATTGTCGGTGTTTATTTGAACATTTCAACAGGATTTACTCTTATACCCAACTGTATAAAATTATAGGCTGGCAACAGAATCCATGCAGCTTCTGTAAGCGTGTGCAATAATAAATACAATAATAAAATAAAAATAAAATAATTTGCTCATCCCTACTTGAAAGAATCCTGGCAAATAGATGGGGAAGAAATGGAGGTAGTGACAGATTTTATTTTCCTGGGCTCCAAGATCACCGCAGGCAAGAAATTAAAAGAGGCTTGCTGCTGGGGAGGAAAGCTATGGCAAAGTTAGACAGCATACTAAAAAGCAAAGACATCACCCTGCCAACAAAAGTGTGTATAGTCAGGGCTATGGTTTTTCCAGTTGCAATGTCTGGCTGTGAAAGTTGGACCATAAGAAAGGCCGAGCACCAAAGAATTGAGGCCTTTGAACTATGGTGCTGGAGAAGACTTCTGCGAGTCCCTTGGATTGCAAGGCAATCAAACTGGTCAGTCCTAGAGGAGATCTGCTCTTTAGAAGGCCAGATCCTGAAGATGAAACTCAAATACTTTGGCCACCTAATGAGAAGGAAGGACTCCCTGGAGAAGAGCCTAATGCTGGGAATGATTGAGGGCAAAAGAAGAAGGGGATGACGGAGAATGAGGTGTCTGGATGGAGTCACTGAAGCAGTCGGCGTGAGCTTAAATGGACTCCAGAGGATGGTAGAGGACAGAAAGGCCTGGAGAATATTGTCCATAGGGTCGCGATGGATCGGACATATTTCGCAACTAACAACAACAACTTGAAAGAAAGGCCCATAGAATTCAATGACTTTTGCTCCCTGGTAAATATGTACAACAGGAGTGAATGTTCCAATATCTAAAGGGTTGCCACAAAGAAGATGGGGGGTAAGGCCCGGTTTCTCTTCCTTATTCAAGAAAGTAAAAACTCTTGAAACCTGGCATTTCAAAAGGAACCTTTTATTGAATAGAGGTGATAGCGGGGCAAAAGAGAAAGCAGGCTTGGAGGCCCCTCAGGCTGTGCAGTTAGAATAAAGGAATTAGAAACCCCTCCCAACAGTCTGAAGTGGATTCAGCCAATCCACAGGTGTGAAGATGTTATTGTACTGGCTGCTCTGAGAAAGTAATAAGGGAACTTTCTCAGGTTCATCCTTCCGCCGGCTCTCGAACAATGGAACCTACATGGCCCTCCCTCCCCTTACATTCCCCAAGAGGTGAGAAAATGCCAGGCATTGAGACTCAATGCCATTGAGTCAACTTATTCTCCAATGCACCTGAAGGCAGGACAAGAAGCAATGGATAGAAACTAATCAAGGAGAGAACCAATACAGAACCAAGGAGAAATTTTCAATCCATGGAATGGATTGCCTCCAGAAGTTGGGAGTGCTCATTGGAGACTTTTAAGAAGAGATTGGACAACCAATCTCTATAAGGTTTCCTGCTTGAGCAGGGGGTTGGACTAGAAGATTTATTATTTATTTATTTATTTTGTCAGATTTATATGCCGCCTTTCTCCCGTAGGACTTGGGGTGGCTCACAACAATAAAACAACCCGACAATAATTACATTTTAAATAATAATTAAAACCAATTTAAAATCCCCGAAATCCCAGTTAAAATCCATAGCAGATCAGACCTCCAATGTCCTTTCCAACTCTGTTATTCTGAGTTAACTTTAGCTAGGACTCTCATATTTGGGATCTGGAAGGCCATTGATGGGACAGTGATTTGGTATTTTCAGAATTTCTGCTCTCTTCTAGATTTACCGCTTGACTGCCATCTCCTAAGGAGTTGGTGGGATATTTGGAAGGGGTTTTTTTTTATGTGTTACTTCCCACACCATAGGTATCCTTTTATAGATCTGGATTCTACAGTCAGCTTTCCAAATTATATTTTGTTATTACCATTCTTGATATATATTTTTTATCATCACCACTCACTTACCTGCTCACTGGTACAGGTAGTCCTCGATTTACAATCACAACTGAGCTCAAAATTTCCATTGCTAAGCGAGGCAGTTCTTAAGTGAGTTGCACCTCACTTTACAATCATTTTACCATCATGGTTAAGTGAATCACTGCAGTGGTTAAAGGAATTATGTGGACCTTAAGCGAATCTGGCTTCCCCCATAGACTTTGGTTGTTGGAAGCCATCTGAGGTTACCAATGGTGATCATGTGTGTTATGTTCTGGGCAAAGAATGGAGGTGAGTCCAGAGTTATCTCTAACAGTTCTTTATTTATTAGTGTCTGTAATGGCAACTTAAAAACTCCCTAGCTGACAAAGTTCTTTTTATAGGGAACTTGTTGTGGTCTGCCAGCAGCCTGTGGAGCTGGCAGTGGAGTCGGACAGTGAAGAGGCTGGGGAGGAACATGGGCCAGTCCTGGAGTCTGGGGAAGGCTTGGACGAGGGCTCTGTGTCGGAGTCAGAGATGAGGCCAGGGCCATCTGGGAGTTATGCACGGACTCCGGAGCCTCCAGAGTCAGATATCAGGAGGCAGAGGAACAGGAGGAGCCTGTCCCTAGTGTGCACATGCGCAGAGCTGCCAGAAGGCAAGAACAGTTAAAACAAAAGGGATGTAAGTAAGGCCTGGAGATGATTGGCCCCTCCCATAAAGCTTAAAAGAGGAGCAAAGGCAGGTGGGCCCTTTGTAGGAAAGCAACATTGTTAATCATGTTCCCAATCGGCATCTCTGTTTGATTCTGGACTCCTTGTGGCTTTGCCAAGTAGGTCTTTGGCAGAGTGTCAAGGGAGATAAAGGTTAGTGATTATCCTGAAGGACTTCTCCCGAAGGACTTTTTGCAACTAATTGGGACTCAGCTGTGAATGAACGTAATTCACAACTGTTGCAATAAAAGAGGTTTTTGGGACTACTCGTGTGGTTTAATGACTCAGGAAGCCTAGGTCACAACAGAACTAATTAGCCAACAACCAATCAAGAGAGAGTATTTTCCCACTCCCACAGATAACCAGGATAAAACCTTCAACTAGCAATTATCTCCAATATATAACAATGTGACTCTGAGACAGTACAAATGTCATAAATATATGCCAGTTTCCATGTGCCCGAATTTTGATCTTTTGAATTTTGATCTTTTGAATTTTGAATTTTGATCAAGGAGTTGCTACAATGGTCAGAAGCAGGAAAAATGTTCATAAATCATTTTTTTCAGTGCCGTTGTAACTTCAAATGGTCACTAAATGAATAGTTGTAAGTTGAGGACCAGCAGTACCATATTCTTAGGAGACAGGTATTTGTGCGGGGTTTTTTTCTTTACGAGTCTTAACCAAATTATAATCAGAGATGGAGTGCTTGTGGTCCTTCAAATGTTGCTCAAAACTGCATCAATCAAATGTTCCAACCAATCTCATCAATGGTGAAGGATTTGAAAATTGCAATTTGAGAATATCTGGAGGCCACACGCTCTCATCTAGTGAGAATTATTCTCTCATCTCGTGATTGCTAAGTTGGTTTACGCAGGGAGCCTTTGTTGCTGACTGAGGAGTAATGCAAAAAGGAAGCCCAGGTCCAAAGCGAAAATTTAAACTTTCTCATTTACTGAAATACAGATTGGGCATTTCAAAGGATGCTCACTGAAAGATCCTGTAGAAATTCCCCAAAGAAAACCAAACCTTGAATTTGAATAAAAGGAATTACATACTTGGTAAACAAGGTCTGAATTTTAATGGAAACAATTTCTTTACCACAAGAGTTTGAGGAAAGCTTTAAAAATGTAACAGCTCAACAGGAAAACATATGGTTTGAATACAGAAGATCGCTGATTCTGTTTCAGGTTGAAAGAATGGGCAACAGTACACTTATTTAAGAGACATATTCTGAAGTTCATAGTACATCAGAAGGAATATCTAGGCCAGGGGTATCAAATTCAAGGCCTGCGGGCCGGAAATATCGAAGGACTGGCTCGCGGTGCCTCTGCTGGCCAAAACGGGCTGCATTTTTGGCCAGCAGAGTGCTGCTGGAGGCCAGGGAGGCTGAAAATGGGCCATGGGGAGGGTGCTTGCAGGGCTTCTACATGGCTCATATTTGGCCGGCCAAGTGCCACAGGAGGCCAGGGAGGCCGAAAACAATGCACGCAGGGGCCTTGCTAGGCCCATTTTCGGCCAGCAGAGTGCAGCAGGGGGTCAGGGAGGCAGAAAACGAGCTGCGTGCAGGGCACGTGCAGTCCCCCAGTGCCCCCTTTTGGTCAGCAGGGTGCTGCAAGAGGTGTCTGTCCCATTTCTCCCCCCCCCCAACACTCTCCCTGCCGGCCCGCAGAGAACTACAATGCTAATCTGGCCCTCGAAGGAATCCAGTTTGACACCCCTGATCTAGGCTGTGTCCTCATATGACTAGATCTTTATGTGTTTCCATGAGGGAGTTACCTGCCAGATTATTCATTAATTTGCCAGATTAAAATCTATATTCTAAATCTGAGTAGTATAAATCCAGGAAACTACCCTGAAGTTTTCAGTATAAGGGTATCGGTTAGTGAAACTATAATGTTTCAGTCAACTATTATGGTCAAGAATAAGGGTTGCTGGGAATTGCAGTTTGGTATAGTGCCCCACTTCTGATACAAACATTTCAAAAGCTGACGCCACTTCAAGGAACTATTTGGAAACTAGACCAACATCTCAGATGGCAAAGGGGAAAAAAATGTTGTTATTCGTGTGTTTTGTCGACTTCTGACAAACACTTAATTACTTTAATGCTTATTTTAATTACCTGTTTAAAAATAATAAACGCAGAGTCATGCTTTTGTTAATTGAAATGTAAATTTCAAGTAGTATATCACTTACACGCAATATATATTATAATTGAGTGCCTTCAGAAGTCAAACCAAGGTGCCAAATAATAATTTTTAGCACAAGGTCATTAGCAAAAACGCTGGAACTTGCAGCTTTATTTATTTATTTATCTTTAACAAGGACTTTCAGGACTGGCTGCAATACAGAACTAATTATTTAGCTTGCCATAATTACATTTAATTCAGTTGGCAGTGAGGGAAAATATGGTTTTAGGACAGTATACTGTGACTATTGAGAAACTGGCAGTCCTAATGAAATTAGTGCAACCTTGCTGCGGTTTTTAACATCCACAGTAAAATAGCCATTGCTTTTTGGTTTAAGCCTGAGCAAACCATCAAACTCTTTTGGTTATATCTTATTCAAGAAGATCTCTCTCTCTCTCCCTCCCTCCCTCTTTCCTACCACTAGTGCAAAATCTTCTCCAGAGGTTTTCCACTTCAGAAACAGGTGATTTGATTTCACAAATGGGATTCCCTCCTCCGTGAATATATTTCCTCTATCTCACAAAACACAACTTGTTGGATGCGGGAGAACAGAAATCGTATATAGTCAAGCAACTATTCTCTACTTTAGCAACCCTTATCTATATCCTGGGCAGTGGTGGGTTGCCCCCGGTTCGAACTGGTTTGCAAGAACCGGTAGTAAAACCGGCGGAAGTCTTTGCCCACCGACCCGGATGTCATCAGGAAGCTTCTGCGCACGCGGTCCCGTTGTGAACCAGTAGTAAAGGTAAGTAGAACCCACCCCTGAGCCTGGGATATTTCCAAAGAAAATTCTGATCTGCACCCCCGCCCCATGTCATTTTCGTAAAAATATTGCGGCAGATCCATTCTATAGGGGGGATGGCAACAGAAGCTGCGGCTTTGCATTGCGCGATTTCCCATTTACTTACTAGTGAAATAATCTTTAAAAAGAAAAATCAGGTGAAGCAGAGAGTCTTTTTTTTTTTTTTTTTTGGCAGGTACCAAGAAAGACATCTGTGAGACATCTAGTTTTACTGGGTACCACCTTCTGAGATTCCCCAAGCTAAGGCAATTGTTTTCTTATTTAAATGTGTTTATCTAGAAGTTGCCTGATGGATGAATATTGTCCTCTGTTGAAAAGCTATTTCTGGAAAGTGGTTCCTTAGGCGCATCAGGCCTGATCTTTAGGTACTAATCAGCTAACAGCACATTCTTGGAAATTGGGCCCGAGAGATGGCACATCGCAGCTGCACACAAACTGGCAGAGTAATGAAGCAGCTGTAGACCAGTAAAATGTCAGGTGGAAAGTGCTGGTGAGACATCCCGTTCGCTAGAGGGACAGGAAATAGTAATGCATTAATGAACAACATCTGCCTACCAACAAGAGAACTGAATTAGCAAAACAGAGGGCTGCAGAGAAACTTGTGATCTTCTACCCTACCCAGCTAAACAGAAGCAGGAGAATGGTGAAGAAGATCCAGAAATGTGGCAAAGTCCTCCTGGGATTCTTCTGGTTTAGAAAGTAGGTGGTGGACTCTATTATTAAATTTATTTTATTTAGCGTATGGAATACACAGGGGTGGGCTTCAAAAATTTTAGCAAGGGGGTTCTCTGTCTGGTTGCTGTGTGGGAGTGGCCACGGTGGGCGTGGCCTAGTCAGCCTCCTGTACTACAGGGGGGGGTGTTTGCCCTCCCCAGACTCTGGAGGCTTTCCTTGAGCCTCTGGGAGGGCAAAATAGCCTCCCCAGGCTCCGGAGGCCCTCCAAACTTCCAGTAGGCCCATTTTTCACCCTCCCTGAGCCTCCACGTGCATTCTGTACTTACCTGCATCCAAAACAGGCTTTGTGGGGACTCCTGGGAGGGGCAGGATTGGGTGGGCAGGGCCAGCCAGGACTGGGATTTGGGAGTTCACCAAACTGCACAGAATCTTTGCTAGAGGATCTCCTGAACCCCTGCGAACCCCTAGCTGCCCACTCCTGGGCATACAGTGTCGGGAAAATGTACACATGCCAGGCACGATGAAATCCTGGTAGTTTAAATTGCTACTTCATTCTGTTTGGCGCCCGTGCGCTTATCCTTGGTGCACGATAGGGGAATGAACTGGCTTATACCAACAGCACTCAGGGTTGCTGGTTTTTCTGGACTTCCTCTGCCAATCTCACCTCGTGTCACCTCACTCGTGTTGCATTGCCTTGTGTCTGGCTAAGTCCACTGCCAGCTTCTGCTCTTCACACACATGAACATAGCTAGGTTTTTCCCACCAAAGTGGTACCCATTTATCTTCTTGATGGGTGGGCAGGAGCTAGGGAACGAGTGATGGGAGCTAATCCCGACTCACGGACTGGGCTCGAACAGCTGGAATACAGACCATTTCTGGATGACTGTTCCAGTCTCATTAGCCCACTGCGTCCCTTAATATTTCTCCTTACAAAGTGTTGTTGTTAGTGGCGAAGTCACGTCCGACCCATTGCAACCCCCATGGACAACTTTCCTCCAGGCCTTCCTGTCCTCTACCATCGTCCAGAGACCATTTAAGCTCACCTTACACACTAGAGGGGGAAATAAAAATGGGATGTTCTCCAATGTGGAGAAAATAAATGAGAATAATTAGATCAGACTCACTGATGATTGTCTGAAAATAAAATATAGGTCTGGTGGAAAGGAAGTAGCCATGATGTCATTGCAATCTGCTCTTAGATTCTGAACCTGATGCAAATTAAAATCTAAACTGGAACTGTTGGTATTTAACACGAGACAAGCTATCTAAGATGTATAAAGGCATATCAAATGAATGTTTGAAGTGTAAAAATAAAAAAAGAGACTTTTTATCATCTAGGATGGACATGTGATGAAGCAAAAAAAAAAAAAAAGTAGTTTGATTCACACTCTAATACAGAATATCCTGAGAATGGAGGTAGAAATGAAACCAGAATTTATCTTTTTGGGACTAATGGAAAAAGAACTGGAGAAAAAAATTGGAACCTTATTACCAGTAGTGGGTTGCCCCTAGTTCAGACCAGTTTGCAAGAACTGGTAGTAAAACTGTCGGGAGGCTCCACCCACTGACCCAGACGTCATTTTAAGTGATCTGTGCATGCGCAGAAGCTCGCGCGCACACTCCCAATGCAAACTGGTAGTAAAGGTAAGTAGAACCCACCCCTGCCTGTTACTATATATGTTGACAGTAACAAGACTACTGTGTGTGCAAAAATGGGAAGACACTTTGATGCCTACCATGAAAGAATGGTTGCAGAAGTTGGTGGAGTTGGCTGAAATGGCAACTGACTATTCTGATTAAAGAAAATAATATATGTACCGGTACTTTTGTCTCCACATGGAAAATGCTTCTGAATTTTGTGCTTGAAGTAGAAAAGAATGTAACTTTGACTTTGGGTTTTACATATTAGATTGATGATATTTATAGAAATGACTTGTTCATTTTATTATGGAAAAACAAAAAGCTATGATTTGATGTTAATGCCTTATTCTGCTGCAACAGAGAGTCAGAAGTCAATGCTTCTTTTTCTTTTCTTTTCCCTACTTTTCCTCACTTCTCTTTCCCCTTTCCCCTCCCTCTCACTGCTCTTCTATTTCCTTTTGTATTTTGCATTTTATAATACTTTATAACTTAATTTTAAAAATGTGGTGTTTTTTTTTTAAATACTCCAAGGGACAAAATTCTTCCTAAGTGGTGAGAAATGGTTAGAACCTTTAATTAAAATTAAAGATCAAGAAGATACAGAATATTATAAGATTTGGAATAAATTCTATGAATGGATAGAAACCAGAGGTAGGAATTAGAGAAAAGTAAGATCATAAATGTCAGTATTGAAAATAAGAAAATAAGAAAGTAAATAACCATAATATTTTAATGTAAGAAGAAACTTAGCTAAAAGCTTTTTGGTTATATTATTACTATTGTTACTATATCATTGTTATTATTGTTATTAGCTTGTGTGTCAATGTTTAATACCGCTTTTCTTCTTCTTCTCTTTTTTTTGGTCTTTTTTATTTGTAAATGGTATACCCTGACAATGGACTGTTTTTCAAAAAAGTGTTTATGAATAAAATTTATTTTTTTAAAAAAGACTCTAAAACTTTCTTAAAAGTCTGCAGAGTTTTGGTCAGACACGCAAGGGCACATCCAAGCAAGCTTATTGTCAAGCTACAGCTTCCATTTGCAACTCAAGATGTTGGTGATAACCTTTAAAGCCCTTCATGGACTGGGGTCAGGTTACTTGAAGGACTATCTCACCCCACTGGGATTGGCCTGTACCACTTATGCCTGAAGAGGAGGCATGCATGCTGCAGTCCTGTCAACCCAATTATTCTGTCTGGTGGAGTTCAGGAGGAGGGCCTTCTCTGCTGTTGATCCTACTCTCTGGAACATCTTGCCTCCCCCTGTTGTGAGGTTGATCCCAATCCTCCTATTCAGGGGTGGTATTCACTTACCTTCACTTCCGGTTTGCAAAAGTAAGCACGTGCATGGCGCAGGGCAGGTTTGGTTGCTCCCTGTTTGTTGCAAACTGTAAGTAATGGCAGTGGGAGGCTCCACCCTCCCACCCCGCTGTCATCACTGATGATCTGCGCATGCGCAGAAGTTTCTGAACATGCACTGAAGCATGCGCGTGTGCATGAAGCGAGCACACACACGTGCTCCCATTGCGAACCAGTAATAAAGGTAAGTGGAATCCACCCCTGGCACTGAACTTTCCGCACATGCGCAGAGTGTCAAAAACAGGACGTGATGATTTCCTGGTGGGTGGGCGGAGCCTCCCACAGCCGCTGCTACCAGTTTGCATGAACGGATAGAACCGGCTGAATACCACCACTGCTCTTATTCCTTCGTAAGGGCCTCAAGACTGGTTCTGCCAGTCGGCTTGGGACCCCAGTGGGGTACAGCACAATGGAGGTAGTAATAACAGATCCCACCTTAGTTTGTTACACTAAAACTTGTGATTGTTCTGCAAACGCTTATGTAGTCTAGTTACTTGTTCACATTGCAATCATTTGCGGGATAAAGCTAAAGTTAATACACGTGCGGAAAAGGACTGTAAAAGCAAATTGTGTTAGGTGTTTTGTGCCAGAGGAGCAAAGAGGCACCTCTGATCCCAAGGAGCTCTGGCCCCTGCAGCCCCATTGGGGAATGCTAATGGCCCTCCACCCCCCCACACACATCAGTAAGGGAGGGGCTAGGGACCCCCATAAGAACTCCTGCACAGGGGCTTCTCTTCCCTGCTCTTGTTCTACTCTCCTATGGGTCTGACCCATAGGCTCAATCCAGGCATGGATGCCTCCATACCTGGGAATCCATTTTACTCTACTTTTATTTCCAAATAAATACTTAATTTGATTGCATCCTTGCGTGCTCCCTTTTCTTGGAAGCACCCTCAATGAACCATCGTTCTTGCATGAGATCCCTCACAAATTGTGTTAAGAGTAGGCATTGAAATATTAAATAAAAGAAAGAACAAACTGATACTAATGTAAATTAACCAACTGGCTGTAACAGACAGCATTTCTATGTATTGCCAGTTAAACATAAGAATAAATCCAGCACCAGGTTTCTCAATGTCTTGGTGATCTTGTAAAATAACTAACGCAAACAGGTGAGACATCTTCTGATATCAGAAATGCCATTTTTGTTTACTACTCAATACTCCATTTTTCTGTAATCAATCCATCGTAATCAAGCACTGACTGATCAAATGACTAAATTATATAAGCCGAGAAGATGGGAACCGCTACGTTTCTTTAGTCAGAGCACCATTTTGACCCAAATTTACCTGCAAAGAATCTGCAAAATCTTTCCTGGGTTGTATTGAACACACTCCTAAAGTCCCACAAGACGAAGGAGTGATCTAGTTCAATGGGTGAGTAAGTGACTGAAGAAGTAGAAATCCTCAGACTTAATGCCTGGAAGCTCCAGCTAAAAATGTGAAAAAGTCAAAGCTGAGAAAAACCTTTGTCTGACAGTCATGGTTGTTGAGATAACTTATTAGGGTAGGTGGACAAATCTATATAATATAAAGCATAATATAGAGCCGTGATGGCGAACCTATGGCACGCGTGCCAGAGATGGCACACAGCGCCCTCTCTGATGGCACATGAGCCGTTGCCCCAGTTCAGCTCCAAAGTGCATGTGCGAGCACCTCTCGCCAACCAGCTGATCTTCAGGTCTCTGCCATGCATGCACAGGGGTGTGGCGCATGTATGGGGCTTGCGCACGCATGTATGGGGCAGGACACATGTGCGAGGGCCACATGCGCACTGCATTTGGGGGGCTTGGACATGCGTGCATTCACGTACGAGTGCTTTGGGCACTTGGTCCGGAAAAGGTTAGCCGTCACTGATATAGAGCAATATATAGACATAATATAAAGCAACATCCAGTGTTTAACACTGAAGAAAGTTCATCCCTCCTCTTGAGTTCTTTGTTGACCCCAAAACTTTAGGTTCTTCTCCAAGCAGGACATGCTCAAAATTCTATTCTATGTTATCTGAGCTATGCAGAACCACTTGGAGAGGTTCCATATCCCCAGTTTCTTCTTGATTGGCTTTAGCAAAATGTGAAGGGGGCAGGAAACAGAATCATACAGAGCAGTCACCACAATCAGCTGCAATGTCATGCCCATTTGAGGTATACATGACATTTTGTGAATAAACAATAGTTGTACCTCTTAAGCACAATGGCATATTTAGCTAACTATTCATGCTTCACATTATTCTGCGATGGTTTACCATTATATTTCTGGAACAGTGAGGGAATTCTGGGATCGTGCTTTTTCAGCAGAATGTCGATGTTCTATAGCAGGGATGTCAAACTTAAGGCCCGGAGGCCGGATCTGGCCCATGATGTGGTCAGATTCGGTCCACGGAGCCATGCTGGAAAATGTAAGGGGCTGGCCCATGTCACTTCAGCCTGTCTACCCAATGCAAAGAGGAAAGTTCGAGTCAGTGTGGCTTCGGCTTGGTCTACCCAGTGTGAACATCAGGCCAGCATTGGTTCAGCCTGGTCTACCCAATGTGAAGAGGAAACATTCAGTCTGGCTTTGGCCCACTCTACATAGTACAAAGTGGAAACATGCCAGCAGTTTGGGGAGTGGTGTGAAGCTGGCCATGTCTACCCAGTTGGCCACGCCCCATGAGTGGCATCAAGCTGACCATGCCCATCCAGTTGGCCATGCCCACCCAGCCCCCAAGGTCAACCACAGCCCTGATGTGGCCCTCAATGAAATTGAGTTTGACACCCATGTTCTATAGCAACTCTTCTATCCTGGAGCCATTTACCTTGAGATAACAGACAGAAATTATAATTTGTCAAAGTAAATTTGGAAGATCCTTGATAACTCTTGGTCATTGAGATGTTCTTTTTCTTGCATAAATAACAATTTCGAAAAAAACAGAGAAAGATTCCAGAAATTCTGTTTTGGTTCTTTCAGACCTAATTGATAATATTGTGATATAAAAAGTAGGTTAAATGAGTTTTCAGTCACAACCATGACTCTTTTTTATATTCTTCTCTATCACAAATG
Organism: Masticophis lateralis; assembly: GCA_030761175.1. Classification (NCBI taxonomy): domain Eukaryota; kingdom Metazoa; phylum Chordata; class Lepidosauria; order Squamata; family Colubridae; genus Masticophis; species Masticophis lateralis. Next base: position 270,044,512 of record JAUDYJ010000002.1, on the reverse strand, counting down.
AATGGAGAAGGATGCTATTAATAACCTCCCCGTCTTCCTTCCAGATACTGCTTCCAAAACCATAGTCAGTGTTCTTTAAATACTAGCCGTGGTAGACAAGTCTTAGAAACAACGAATATTATTTGAACCTACATTCAGAGAAGAATAGAAGGAAAAGGAGAAATATGTATTTGTGTTCGCTGTGGTATCCACTGCTTTGATCTGACATATTCGGAGGAAAAGGTATGAAAATTATTGATTTTCACTTTCACAACATCCAGTGGATTTTGTTTAGATAAGACAAGTGGATTGTTTCAAATTTACCCAGTGAGTCTCTCTTAACCAGGTCTAGAATTTCCATTCCAATAAAAAATTGTCTTGTTTTACAGCAACTGTTGGATTAAGATTTAGCACTTAAGAAATGGACAAGGTTCCATATTACATCAAATGTTTAATGAGCATTACTGAACACCTCCAACAAATTACCAAATACCATAGTTAAATATCCCTATATCCTTCCAAATAAAAATGATCCAAGCAGGTGGAAGGGATGGCCAATATTACTGAAGCGAAAGCTTCATTTTTCTCCCATTTGTAATTCCAAGACTTGTGATATGATTCATAGCTCTGTTTCATACCATTTCCAATAAAATTGCCGGACAAGTATATGGACATTATTCACCGCCTGCTGTCTCCTTTAGTGGCCCATTTGAAAGATAGAGACTTATTTAAGGACAATTCTGACCTTTTCAATGCTCTGGTGTTGAGCTGGTTTAGTATTCAAGACATCTAAAAGAATACCTACAAAATAAGGCTAGGATAACCAAAGGGAGTTGAATCCTAATTAGGTGAGTGATAAATGAGTTTAATTCACATTTCAAGTGAAATCTACCCAAGGCACATGCCAGACTGCCACATCCTGTCCTTTTCCAAATTTCGCGGTGGAGTTCTTAACTTGAAAAGGCATGTACAAAGTGCGCATACTAAGGAGACATTGAACAATAGTCTATAGCAGTGATGGCTAACCTTTTTGCCATCGCGTGCCAAAAGTGGAGGGAGCGTGGTGGGGTCACATGCACACGTGCCCACATCCAGAATTCTATGTGTCCCACCCCCCTGTGCTCCCCCTGCTTTTGGCATGTGATGGCACGGTGGGCCCAGTAGGCTTGTTTTTTGCTCTCTCCAGGATCCAGAGCCTTTCTAGGAGCCTGGGGAGGGCAAAAACGGACTTCCCCACCCCCACGAGGCCCTCCAGAGGCCGGAAACAGTGTGTTTCCTGACTTCTGGAGGGCCCAGAAGGCCCAAAAATCAGCTGGCTGGTGCACGCATGTGTGCCGGAGCTGAGCTTGCATGCCCACCGATATGGCTCCACGTGCCACCTGTGGCACCCGTGCCATAGGTTCGTCATCATGGGTCTATAGGTTGGGAGGGTCCTTGGTACTCTCTGAGCTTGCTTGTTTTCTTGCAGATGTTTCATTACCCAAACTAGGTAACATCCTCACTGCTAGTGTTACCTATGTTACCTCGTTTGGTTAATGAAACATCTGCAAGAAAACGAGCAAGCTCAGAGAGCACCAAAGACCCCTCATTTCAAGTCTCAGCTACAAAGACCCTGAGCTTGTCAATCAGAAAGGTCAGCACTTTGGCGGTGTGAATCCCTAGTACAGGTCTCCTGCGTGAGCAGGAGGCTGGGCTAGATGACCTCCAAGGTCCCTTCTGTTGTGACTCCGATCCCTGAGCCTGTCTTATCAGAGGGAGAAGACTCCGAAAGTGAAGGAGAGGAGTTGGCAAGGCCTCTCTCTCCAGGAACCTTCTCTCTGGCAATGCCTCAGGTGTCCTCCGAAGGCCAAGAGATAGGCCAGGGGCCAGGCACTTTGGAGCAGCCGCAGTTGGACAGCGATGGAGATGAGTCTTGTCTGGACCCCCGACAGTGGCAGAGAGATAAGCGCGCGCAGCAGAGGAAGAGGCATGCCAGAGATTAAGCTGAGTCACTGGACCACACCTCACAGGGGATAAAAGGGGGTGTGGTGGCCATTCAAGCCTTGCGACGAACAAAAACTGAAAAGCTAGCAAGTCATTCTGCATTCCTGGAACTTTGTTATATGCCCTTGTTGGATGGATTTTTGGACTGGACTTGACTATTCTTTAGCTTTGCGGACTACTTTGATGTTTCAGACAGAAGAAAAAAACCTCCCTTTGTAAGTAAAGACTTTTGGCAGGCAGCCACTGGGTTGCTGTCAATTCTGTTATCAAAGGTATTCTTGACTGCCGGTTTATTTAACTCTTGGCCGACTGTTGGTGTGTGTGTGTGAGACAGGGACAGAACACCTTCCAACTTTGTTACTGTTACCTATAGGTTAAACTAAAGCAAGAACAAAATAACATTATTGTAAGAAAAATACATGATGCGGGTGGATGTACGTACAGATATGGATAGATATGAAAAAGCACGATTTCCATGCTGACTTCTTTTAAAATGCTAAACTATTCTGGAAATAGGCCAACCCACCCACCCGCCCCCAAAAAAGAAAAATTTAGTACTCCATGCCAACCAATCCCTCATGCAAATGATTTTATTTTGACATTTTCTGTGCTTTTTCATACAATCATGAACGTAGGTAACAATCTGAGGAAAATGTAAGGATGTAAAAGCTTCCCAGAATCATGCTGACATGAGATGAGGTGGCAAATAAATTAAATAAATAAATAAAACTTTTACAGCTACTTACGAAAGGGTTGTAAAAAATAGAATATTTTCACCTGCCAACTGTACGTATTTCTTTGTATTGCTTCTTTTTAAGCCATTCAGTATTTATTTAAAGATTTTTAAAAAGGGCCTGGTGGCTCAGCAAACTAATGCATTGTGATTAACTCCAGCTGTCTGCAATTACTTTAAGTTCGAATCTCACCAGGCTCACCAGGTTGACTCAGCCTTCCATCCTTTCTAAGGTAGGTAAATTGAGGACCCAGTTTGTGGGGGCAATAAGATGATTTTGTATAAATATACAAAAGTATGAAGGCTATTGCTTAACGCATTGTAAGTCGCCCTAAGTCTCCAGAGAAGGGTGGCATATAAATCAAATTAAAAAAAAAAGATGTCTGGCATTATGTCAAAGAAGTTTTCTTCAATCCAACTAAGTATCTGATTTGCAAGGCCTTTGAAAGGGAAATAAAGTCATGCAGCAAACTTTAGGGAGTGAACTTGGAAAAATAAAGCTGCACTTATTTTGGGGGCACTGCAAGTTTTATATGATTTGATTTGATTTGATTACATTTCTATGCATTTCTATATGGATTGCATCAGGAGTGAAATCCAGCAGGTTCTAACAGGTTCTGGAGAACCAGTAGCGGAAATTTTGAGTCATTCGGGAAACCGGCAAATACCACCTCTGGGTGGCCCCAGAATGGGGTGGGAATGGAGATTTTGCAATATCCTTTCCCCAGGAGGGGAGAGATGGAGATTTTGCAGTATCCTTCCCCTGGAGTGGGGTGGGAATGGAGGCTTTGCAATATCCTTCCCCTGCCACACCCACCAAGCCACACCCACAGAACCGGTAGGGAAAAATTTTGGATTTCACCCCTGGATTGCATGTAGGAGATGATCAAGCTGAGCCTGAAGGAGGGGTCAAATGCATCATCAGTCATGAGTCCCTGTGTGCCCACAAGAGATCTAAGTCCAGCCCATCTTGAATGCCTCTCTTATCTCCTGCTCATTTCCTTTGATTGTTAGTAGTTCATATTCTTGTAGAGAACTTAAGTTTGCAATAAATCTTTATACCCATCTGAACCACCTGACTCTCCCGATTTCCCCAGCACTTGTTATTGCCATTTGGATCACTTAATCTAATTGTTAGAGAGAGAATGACCGTGTTATTTATCTTCTATGATAAGTTCAGTCCTTAGTTATGACAATAAAGGTCTTTAAATTTTGTTTTATTGCCATCTGTGTACATCAGAGGTGTAAAAACCCGCGACGACACGTTGTGGTCACGTGACGCATTGCAACTTTTTTCCCCCTTCACTAAGCTGGGGGTGGACGTGGCCCAGGGGTGGGTTCTACTTTACCTTTACTACCGGTTCGCAACGGGGTGAAATTAGCTCTGATTAAGACCCCACCCCAGCCTGGGGTGCAGGGGGTGGGGCAAGGCACACAGGTAAACAATAAGCTGGGGGAATTGGGAGGGGTGGCGCTGCCTTACTTACCAGGCCTCACACATCCTGACACCTGCCTTGCCTTCTTCTGCAGAAGGCACCTGAAGGCAAAACAGAGACTGGGGCAATGTGTGCGAGTGGTGGCACTCTATCTTAGACCCTATCTTCAGTTTTAGACTCTATCTATTCCCTACGCTATTTTCAATTTTACATTATTTTCCCTTTCAAAATCTAGAAGCAGTCTACATAATTTTTTTTTACAGCAGCCCTTGGCTTTGTCAAAAAGGAATTTGCAGTTGGCTCAAAAGTTGTTAAGGGTCGAAAAGCTTGGTTTTCACTTGGAGGTATTGTAGAAAAGAATTCAGTAATAAATTTAAATGATCTCTTAACTGTGTATTTTGTTTTGATTGGGGCTATATCTATATGTCTTTGATCCCAAAGTTAATGTTGAACCCTCTCCTCAGTTCCATCTCAAGTGCATATGTTGCCTCTGGTCCACTTTGGGTGCACAAAGCTGATGTCAAGATTTGTGAGAAGTGATGAACTTCTACCATACATAAAGGAGCTGTGTGAAGAATTGCATTTCTAGAATGATCTGGGAGGAGTGATGGGACCCCCTAAGTTTCAACACTCAAGGTCAGTGTTTCTCAACCATTGCAACCTTAAGATGTATAGACTTCAACTCCCAAAAATCCCCAGCCAGGATCAGGAGTCCACACATCTTAAAGTTGCAAAGTTCAAAAACACTGCTCTAGGCCTAAAGCCAGTCCTCTTCTCTCCCTTTTATAAAATAAGGTACAGGCTCTTTGTGTGCTCAAAGGAAAGTAAGTCTATAAATGATGAGCTTCTTTTGGCCACAGCTTTTAATAGGAAGTCCTATCTTTACACCAGTGGTGGAATTCAATTTTTTTTACTACTAGTTTTGTGGACATTGCTTGGTGGGCATGGTGTGGCATGGTGGGTGTGGCTTGGTGGGCATGGAAGGGGAAGGATACTGCAAAATCTCCATTCCCACCCCACTCCAGGGGGAAGGATACTGCAAAATCCCCATTCCCATCCCACTCCTGGGGGAAGGATACCGCAAAATCTCTATTCCCATCCCACTCTGAAGCCAGCCAGAGGTGGTATTTGCCAGTTCTCTGAACTACTCAAAATTTCCGCTACCGGTTCTCCAGAACCTGTCAGAATCTGCTGAATTTCACCCCTGCTTTATACCCAATTGCCATAATCTTTATCCCCTTACCATTTTAGAGAATCGTCCTTATTAAATAAATTGTTATAAACAAGTAAACAAACAAATAAAATCTTCAAGTCAATGCTGTCTGGACCAGTCTCTGAAATTTTCTTGACAAGTGATTTGTCAATGCTTTTTTCCTGGGGCTCAGAGAGAGTGACATCTGGATCTGAAAGTAAGTACAATACCCTGCTTTGAATATTGTAATTTTAGGTCTGAACCAGAGGCACCCACAAGGTCAAGAGGTTTAAAAAGTCCAAGATCACAGTTGTCACATTGAGATGAAAGCACTACTGCTTTGTACGTGTATACAGCATTGTCCCACACAAGACAGAGTTTCAATCATATGTCAATCTCTGCCCACCCTACCAATGGACACCGCTGAGCTTCACACAAAATTTTTCTCTCTACCAAGAATTTAGCCCAACAAAGAATGTTCTTCCTGTGCCAACTCATACAGTTCTATAGAGAATTATTGAGACTGTCATCTGAACCTCTATAACTGTCTGGTTTGGCATTGCAACCAATCAAGACAAACACAAACTTCAACAAATAATTAGAAAAAAACAGTTGCTACCAATCTGCCTTCCATTGAGAACTTGTATAGTGCACGAGCCAGAAAAAGGGCTGTGAAAATATCTATAGACCCCTCACATCTGTTCTGATCTAGACTTCCCCAGCAGCATGAAGCCGAGTCCTCATACCAATAAACCCCTTTTATTTAATTTACAGTGAATTCCTCTTCAGCAAAGTCTTTCCTCTCCCACAGTCTTTCAAGGTAGTTCACAATTACCAACCTTTATCAGGCTTAGAGAGTGGCCAGGCCGATATCTTTCAGACGCAGCCATACTTGGCAAGAATGCAGGAATGAACGAATCATCTCTTGCAAACACGTCTCCCCTTTCGCTTATCTTTTATTCCCTATGGGAGGGGCCCCTCATCATCTACTTGTGGCCTTACTCCCAAGTCAACCCTTGGTTCTTAGCTGTTTCCTTCATCTGGCAACTCTGCACATGCACACACTGGGAACAGGCTCCAGCTGTTTGTCTGCCTCACTGAAGTCTGACTCCAAAGGCAGCTGATACCTATCATATGGCCTTGGCCCCATCTCTGATTGACACAGAGCACTTGTCAGAGTCTTCCCCAGACTCCAGGACTGGCCCATGTTCCTCTCAACCTCTTCACTGTCCAAATCTGCTGCCAGCTCTGCTGACCACAACAGCATCCTGGAGATAAACAGTTTCAACTTCTACCCTCAAAACGATGCCATACGGCACTGCACGTCAGAACAACTAGATATTTTTCCCCCATGCCATCACTCTGCTAAACAACTAATTCCCACAACACTATCAAACTATCTAAAAAGGCTGTATTACCATCATTATTCTCATTTTCCCTATTTCCTATCTCTTTATCTTCTTATGACTATAACTTGTTGCTTGTATCTTCTGATTTAAATTAGTATCCTAGTATGATTTATGTTGATTGCTTCTTTATTATCCATGACTATCACTAAGTGTTGTATGTAATGTTTTTTGATAAATGTATTTTACAACAACTATGATAAATATCTATAACAATTGTTGTACATACACTGAGAGCTTATGCACCGGAGACAAATTCCTTGTGTGTCTAACCACACTTGGCCAATAAATAATTCTAATATTCCAATATTAAGTAGGTTACTTGGGGTTTAATTAGGAATATTTTTAAACAAATATTAATTTAGATCATCTTAAATTCAGATATTTTACCTGACTGTTTACCTGTGTCCCATCATGCCAAATCCTTGTTTTCCATAATATTTTTTTCTTTTAGAAGAAAATGTAGTAGATGATCAAATGATCAAATATGATAAAATTATGAAATGAATAAAGATAATAATTTGCACATCACCCCTGGCTTTTAATAGTTGTTACAGTTACATGCATTCCATTTAACAGACAGAGATTCTGCCTCTAGCCATGTACATCTACATGTTAGTAATAGATAATAACCCTGATAATACAGATTGGAAGGGGAGAGTTGAACGGGGGGGGGGGGGGGGGAGAATAAAAGATCACATTAAAAAATATAATCTGAAATATATGGTTTCAATGTGTAATTTTAAAAATTCAAATTACCTGTTTTAAATGTAATTTAAAAGTATATTAAAACAAGTTCCAAAACAACATTTTGGAGATTTGTATATAACCAGTAGTGGGATTCAGCCGGTTCGCACCACTTTGGGAAAACCAGTTGTTAACTTTCTGAGCCGTTTGATGAACTGGTTGTTGGGAGAAATCATTAGGACAGAGAACCAGTTGTTAAATTATTTGAAACCCACCACTGGATATAACCTTTATCTCTTTGATGAGATTTCTTTAAAATATAGGACATTTTATTTAGGGAAGAAAGGTTGATTAACATGTAATCGTTTTATTTTGATAGCTGTAAGGCTCTCAATTGGACAAAAGCCTACTTCAATTTACAATACCCATTAAAATCCAGTGGGACCTCATGTGTTGTGACACCTAGAACAGCCCATTTTCATTAGCTAACTTTAAGAGTGACCAATGGGATTTTCTGGGAAGTCAAAACAAGTCAAGATGGTGCCATAATTATGCAATTGAAGCTGTCCCCCCCCCCTTTTTTAATGATGCAAATTAAAAAACTGCAAAACAAATGTGAATAAAAGAGATGATAAGAAGGGCATGACAGATGGAAGCTTATCAAAGAGACAACCAATCTAGAAATACGGAGAAATTGCCTGATGGTGAGAACAATTAACTAGTGGAACAACTTGCCACCAGAAGTTGTGGGTGCTCCATCACTGGAAATTTTAAAGAAGAGACTGGATGGCCATTTGTCTGAAATGGTATAGGGTCTCATGCTTGAGCAGGCGGTTGGACTAGAACAGGGCTGTCATGCGCTGGCCACACCGATGCTCAGTTTAGTGAAGGGGGAGGAAATCCTAATACGTCACATGATGCCGCCATAATGATGCGAGTTTGACACCCCTGAACTAGAAGGTATCCAATAACAGAAAGGCTATCAATAGATACAAACTAAATGTAATCCGCTCTAATCTTGATTGCAGAAAATACAACTTCAGCAATAGAGTAGTAAATGTCTGGAACACTCTATCTGATCCTGTTGTTAGTTTCTCTAACCCCCTTACCTTTTATCTTAAACTGTCTACCGTGGACCTTACACGTTTCTTAAGAGGTCCCTAAGGGGACGTGCATAAGTGCACCAGTGTCCCGACCGTTCCTGTCCTACTGTCCTCATTTATATGTACTCATTTTATGTGTTTATGGCTATGTTTTGCTTATTTATATCCATTTATTTGTGCCAATTTTCATGTGTCCATGTCCAAGTCTGTACTGATACTTGTTTCTTTGTACTTGTTGACAAATAATTAAATAAAATAAATAAATAAAAAGGTCCCTTCCAAATCTTGTTATTCTGTAATACTGCTTCAGATGGTGAAACCTTGATTACAAAGTCTTGTGTCAGCTCTGGAACCATTTTTCCCCTTGGCACTTCAGGGTTGCCACAGCGAAGAAAGTCAAGCTGTGAGAATGGGCGCAGGAGGAAGGGATAACTGGGCATTTGTAGCCACAATAAAATTCTTTCTCCTGAGAACCAAGAGTTTTCCCATCAGGTGCGAGGAGGTGAGGTCTGAGACTGTTGTGGCCCGTTCGCGGCCTGTGCAGCTAGTAGCTGATTCAGACAATGAGGAGGCTGGTGTGGTGCTATGCCAGCAGTCTCTGCAGCTGGCACTCGAGTTGGACAATGAGGAGGCTGGAGAAGATGTGGTGCCAGAGATGAGGATTCAGCCAGGGCTTTCAGAATCTCCAGAAGCTCCCTTAAGAAAAGAGGACAAAGAGAAGGAGCCTCTTCTCGATGCACGGGCGCGCAGAGCTGCCAAAAGGCAAGAGTGGCTCCTCAGGAGGAGGTCTCCTCGAGAGTAAGACTTGGGGCTAATTAGCCGCTCTCTTAGCCTATTTAAGGAGGAATGCCGACTGAAGCAATTTGCAGGGAACAACTTCATTCACATACCTTTGTGTCTTGTCTTGCTTATCTTATCAGCTTTCTGCAAATTGCTTCTGGGCAGTCTGCCAACCACAGTAAGCTTTCAGTTATTATTCTTTGAATTCTCGGCAGCTGTTAATGCAGTTAATTAACAGCTGTTGTTGTAAAAGACTGATTTATTTAATAAACCAAGGTTTGAACGGACTGTGTATGCTGCGTTCTTTGGGGTCCATAGCTGGGGCAGAACAGAGACTGAGTGAGCCATGGACTGTGACCTGATTGGACCATGTGATGATCAGTCTGGATGAGGGGAGGGAAAACCTTACTTTGAATTAAGAGAAAATCCAAGGGGCATTCAGAATTGGGTTTCCCCAGATGGGCCAATATGACATGCCAAATAAATCTATTATTTCAGGAATTTGCCTGCCTTGGAGTTTTGATTCTGTTGGGCTCATTACTTCCCTGACATTGTGGCTGCCATCTTCATTTTTTTCCCCCTCTCACCACATACATCCCTGAACCAAATCTGCATGATAGATTTGAAGTAATGAATCATAGATACAAGTCACTCCTCCTTATTCAAAGAAATTAACGCAAGAATCCACAAGCATTAACCGTTCCTTCTTAGCCTTGTTGGATGCAATGTTCAGATTAGTTCCATCCCAGATGCTCAGATCTCCTGTTGGGTTGATTCTTTGTCCTGTCTATTAATCCCAATCATATTGTCACTGTTTTCATTCAAAGGTCTTGAGAACAAACCTCTTTCCATCCTGCATGACCTCATCCTGCTTTGATGATCATGGAGCAAAACAATGCCCAAATTCCACAAATTGCACTTGTCGGATATGATTCTAACCCGCTCAATATCTGAACTACTTTCTTTGGCATCAGTTCAGCCAGGTTCATTTCAGAATTCTTCTGAGTCTGTCATGTTTATTTCCCCAGGAAACATTGCAAAATACAAACTGCTGTTTCCTTTTTCTTACCTCAGTGCATTTCAAATGCCAGGGAAATCAACAAACCAACATACAAATCTTTGTCATTTGCTTGGAGTCATTTATCATCATCAAAAGAAATGAATATTTTAGATGGTTTGATGCACATAAAAGATAATGGCCCTTCATAAAATTTGGAATGTAACTAAGCCATTATCACCGAAAGTGCAAAGAGTATTTTTATTTTGTCATCCATCATAAACAAGAATTATTCCATTGAGGTCTGCTCATAAGTTTGGGTTTTGGAGAAGTGAAGAACAGAAGCATGGGAGGAAGCTGTGAATTCTTCTCTCGGTAGATACAAATTAGTTCCATCCAAACTAGGATTTCTCTTTCAAAAAGTATATCCTCCAGCATGACTGAAAGTGAGTTAGCAGAAAAGATGGAATGGAACAAACCATTGCATTCATCTTGAGCGGCTACCTGATGGGGTAGCTACAAAGCTCTTCACCACATGAGTGGAGCTGTACTTAATAGATTTAGACAAGTTAAGGACGTATGTACTCTCCTTAGCAATCTTCGCAGCCTACTGAGACATCAAGAACGATGAATTTTTACACATGAAAGATAGCTCGAAAAAAAATCAATTGGAATGATATAGCGCTTGCTATATCTCCTTTTTAGCAATGAGCTGCTTATGGATATGGTCTGTCAAAAACAACTTTCAAACCATATGGTCGTCTTTCTAGGAGTTGCTTGGTTTATGAAATATTTATTACAATGCCTTTCTTTCTACTTTTGATGCTACAATAGATTGCAAACAATGCCATATGCAAGGATTTTTTCCTCCCAGATAATGGATACAATATCACTGAGGGGAAAGGACCTATTTATGGGTGAGAATTTTGTTCAACGGATGCACTTAGTAGGATGGCTTGCACCTGAGAGTTAAACATCTTGTAGTGGGGGGGAATGGGGGACGGGACAGAATATGCCAATTTCTTTGTTCCTGACCCAGTGGCCTGGTAAGACGGTAGATTCTTAGACAATTTGGCTGAGCTCATCCATATAGCTCAATGGGGGATTTTGGAAAAGTATACAATCCATAAGACATCGGATGCAACACCCAGAAAAATACAGCACACTTCACTTAATCCTCCAAGAAAAGATTGAAGGCAAGTGAGGTCCAGGCAGAAGAAGAACATCATGTCTTCAAAATCTAACAGATTGGTTTGGACAAAACTCAACAGTAGTTTTTCATGTGGCTGTTGATAAAAATAGGATCACCAACATGATCGCCAATGTCCGATGATGGATATGGCACAAGAAGAAGACATCTTTCCTGATGTTAGGAAAGATTAAAGGCAAAAGGAGACAGGGATGACATAGGAGGAGTTGGTTATATAATGTAATTGATGTAATGAACATGAATTTGGGCAAATACCAGAAGGCAGAACAGAAAACCGGGGGCTGATATGCTATGATCCATGAGGTCGTGAAGAGTCAGTCATAACTTAGTGACTAAACAACAAAAGGTTAATTTAATTGAAGTTAGTTAATGTGTTTCATCTTATTTCTGTAACGTCTCAGTGTTTTGGCTCAGCCCACTTGGACAAAATTAATTTCCTTCAAAGTTGGGCTGTTCCTTTAAGCATCCCGTCAGTTCCAAAACCATCCCACAACATCCAAAAACAAAATCCAGGTGCCTTTTGAAAAAGCACTTTTGGGATAATCATGACCTGGATGACTGAGACTCTCCATAGACATTCCTTTAACAGTAATTCTACTAGTATTCAAGCATAAAACATCTTATTGGTCCAGTCAGCAATTACCAATTAGTAAGAGTTGACCAACAACAATAATAAAAGAGAATTCTTGCCCTCCTCTTCCGCTTGTGGACTTCACATTGGCTAGAGGAAATTGTTTTGTAGCATCCAGTTCCCTTTTTGCATGCACAAGACCAGGGGTCTGCAACCTTAAACATTCAAAGAGCCATTTGGACCTGTTTCCCACAGAAAAGAAAACACCGGGAGTCACAAATTCCTTCCTGTGCCTGATTATTTCTTGAGCAGCCACAAAACTAACATACAGCATGTAGTTGAATTAAACGTTCTGTTTTCTTCTGATTTTTTTCCCCCCTTGGATTTATCCATGGTTGGCCTACTGGGGGTTGAAAAGCTCAATAAATTGTGTGCCGGCGAGTATCACACATTGGTGATTGTGATGCATATTTTGAATGACAGGCAGCCACAGCAGAGGGGTGAAAGAGCCACATGTGGCTCCAGAGCCGCAGGTTGCTGCCCCGTGCACAAGACCTTTGCAATGAACATGCTAAGGATTTTGCTTCAGAAGTTAGCTAGATCTACATTTACCGGTCCCTACAGAATGTGAGGATTTACTACCTCCTGAGCCCAATCATATGTCCAGAATTGCTTGAGAGCTTAGAGTGGGAGCAGGGGTGATATTCACTTACCTTTGCTACCAGTTCACAAATATGAGCGTGTGCGTGCTCACTTTGCTTGCACATTCCACCTCCGCGCCAGAGGTGGGTTCTACTTACCTTTACTACTGGTTTGCAATGGGGTCATGTGCGCGCCTTGCTTCTGTGCATGCACAGATTGCCGATGATGACATCCGGGGTGGTGGGCGGGGTCTCCTGCTGATTTTACTACTGTGTTGGGATGGGGGGAGGTTTGCTCCCGAATCGTGAACCAGCACACAAGCAAACACACTAGGACTGAAATAAAACTAGCAGAGGAGTCTTGTATAAAAATATACTTTACTACAAAACTTTTAAAAAACACTGTATCTTTAAAAAAGCACATTAATAACAAAGTCTTATCTTGGTTAAATGAAGCCAGGCCATCTCCCTAAATTCCTCTCCACAATACCAAAACCAGTCCTTGGGAAAAACTAACAAAACATTAAACAGCTTCGGTGTCGATACATCATCGAAGTGGTAGAAGGGCAGCAGCACGGGCTTCAAAGTAAAAGTCACCTGTAAAAAGTAATCCAAACAGCAAACGTGGCTTGAAGCTCCTGGCAGGGAAACTGTCCAGCGTATCCCTCCGATCGTAGCACCAAATGTTCAAATGTTGGCTTGCGTGCTTCAACAAAAGCAAAAGGCAAGCCGAAGGTAGAAACTTCAAAAGGCTCCCGGCTATCTCAGCACACAGCTGCAAGATAGCTACGTGGGAGTAACACAGCTTCTCGGCTTCTTCTCTGCTGCTATCTCTGCTGCAGGCGTCGGGGCATCCCAGCAGAGTTCTCCTCCCTTCTTTCAGGTCTGCATCCAGGTGCCTCAAGACCAGCTCTGCATCTAGGCCTAAACAGTGTCTAGGCCCAACTAGCAAGAAGAAAGGTCCGTGCTTATATGGTAAGCTAACCTGCAATTAACTTGGGCGGGGAAGGCTTGCAGTTAATTGCAGACCGGAGATGGCTTGATTAAGTTCATACAGTTTGTAGCTGATCAAGTGGCCACAGCAATCCTGAAAACACTTCCTGACATACTGGGTCTTGCGAACTGGTCCGAACCGGGGGCAACCCACCACTGCTCCGCGCATATGCAGGGCCTTCCATGCATGCACAGATCATCAAAAACGGGATGTGATTATGTGATGGGTGGGTGGAGCCTCCCACAGCAGCTGCTACCGATTCATCCAATCTGCATAGAACCGGCTGAATACCATCACTGAGTGGGGGTGACTTTCCATGCTGTCAGCCAGGATGTTGGTAGCCTATCCTTCCTCAAATTGCCCCATTCATTCCATCTCAAAACATAAGCCCCTCGAGCCACAGATCTCTCTCTCTCTGACTAGGGCTGAGGAATCCAATCCAATCCATCCATCAGCAACTTTCAACTTTCAACATCCAACTATCAATTTTCAGAAAGTCTTCAAGGACTATGCACATTTTTATTATGAAGCCTGCAGCATCTGTAAGCTCTATTCCAAGAGATAAAGGAGTGCCCTTTGAGCTGCTGAAGTAGCAAATCAGCCACTCAGCTCATGAGTAGTCACCTGGAAAGTTCTCACAATGTAACTGGAGAAGAGGTGCTCTCAGCTAAAGGTTTCTGAACTTTCATCCTATTTTTTTAAGGGAAGAAACTGAATATTTGCAGCATGGTAGAAAAACAGCAAAAAGAATTTGGGTTGCCAGCTGAGTTTCCATTGTTATGGTGTATGACCCACTGAGCTTCTCCAAGTCCAGCCTAGTCAGACTCAGTGAGAAAGTAAATAGACTATAAATCAGGAAGTCCACTCAGAGTAATATTTGCTTCTGAAGATATAAATTGAGCTTTAGCCTTTCATCAGGGTTATAAGAGATCAAGAGTAGAGTGCCTGAACTAGTTCTACGATCGAAACACCAATATGAAATCCAAATACATTGATCGAACTACAAAAGTGGCATTGGACCAGTTATTTAGCCAGGTGCAAGGAATCAAGAACTTCCTTTAGCAGGTTCAACATACCTGCAAAATAGCATCCTTGCAGCAAACAGCCTTGTCAGCTTCAGCACGTTATTGCAGCCTTATTCAGCATGAGCAGCTGATTGGTGGGTGGATCAACCTCCTGGAATGCCCCCAGTCAGCTGTTTCAGGCTGCAGGGATTGCCACAGACCATCATAACATTTTTGGGTGGTTCCAGAGGGACTTGGCACCGAAGGCTCCATTCCCGAAAAGCCCACGTCTTCCTACCTATAGCCGTAGGCATTGAAAGCCTGGCTTTCTCGCAACAAGGCCCGATAGAGGCACAGCACTTCAGTCCTCCTAGACACTGCCAAGTCCTTCTTCTGCCCCCATGAAAATCATCTCCCAAATTTCGCCCTCTTTTAGGGGAGGGGAAAGTATGTCTTATACTCTGAAAAATAAGGTAATGGTCTTTCTACATGATACCAATGCTATTCCCCAAGGGATGAGAACATTGCTTCCAGTTCAAGATCAAAATCTTCTGTGTCAGGGTCAGGAGTGGTATAACACCTACCTCAGGTCTTTCACTACAAGTATTATGTTTGTTTCCTTAGTTTATGAGTCATCAAGTTTATTGATTTGCTCCCTCTCCAAAAAAGATGATGTGCTCAACTGATTCCTAGGGACAAGGGACATGTTGATCTCTAACCCAGCCTTTCCTTTAATTTATAAGAATTGTCACTTTGCTCCAGATTGTTCATAAATGGTGTAGTGAGGTCTTGGGAATTGGTCACTTCATTCTAGTCTCAGTTTAAGTTAAAGAGCCTGAGCAGGAGCAACCTCAGCAGTTGATATTTCAATAATTGGTAAGATTAGTAATGTGCCTTTTTTGTGTCATAAGGCTCTGAAACTAGTTGGTAAAAGGAACAAAGCAAAGATTAGGGATGGGTTTTTGGCTTCAGTCTCCAGAAAGTGCCTTGGAGTTCATGGGAGTATGACTATAGCTTCTGTTTGCAGCCAGATTTTTTTCTAGAATTATGAGACTGATATGCAATCTCAGGAAAAGACATGGCTGATTTAGGATGCTAAAGACAGGAGTTGTTTTCATGATTTCCTCTAATTGTCAGTGTATTGATCTCAAAAAGGTATATGACTGATAAATAGCAACCCTCAGCCCAAAGCAGGAAATAGGGACATATCTCTCTCATGTCAAGAACTTTTTTTGTTATTTTTAAATAACTAGTGTCATTGTTCAAATCTGTCTTCCATTTTTGTCTTCATTTTTATTTGCTCTCTGGCCCTTCTGTCTCTTCACTTACTTTGTGGGTATGATTTACTGTTGAAACCAGTGGTGGGATTCAACCAGTTCGCACCACTTCAAGAGAACCGGTTGTTAACTTTCTGAGCAGTTTGGTGAACTGGTTGTTGTAAGAAATCATTAGGGCACAGAACCGGTTGTTAAATTATTTGAATCCCACCACTGGTTGAAGCCCTCTTTACAACATGAGAACAACTTCTTTTCCAATGCAATCCTAAATAGCATTAACAGAGGGATACAATCAAGATCAAGGGAGGTACTAATATCACTCTATAAAGCCTTAGTGAAACCACACCTAGAATACTGCATCCAGTTTTGGTCACCATGCTATAAAATAGATATTGAGACTCTACTAAGAGTGCAGAGAGGAGCAACCAAGATGATTAGGGGACTGGAAGCTAAAGCATATGATGAACTGTTGCAGGAACTGGACATGGCTAATCTAGTGAAGAGAAGGACCAGGGGAGATATGATATCAGTGTTCCAATATTTGAGGGGCTGCCACAGAGAGGAGAGGATCAAGCTATTTTCCAAAGCACCTAAAGGCCAGACAAGGAATAATGGATGGAAATAAATCAAGAGAGATTCAACCTGGAAATAAGGAGAAATTTTCTGACAGTGAGAACAATCAACCAATGGAACAGAAGTTGCCTTCAGAAGTTGTGGGAGCTTCATCACTGGAAGCTTTCAAGAAGAGACTGGACTGCCATCTATCAAAAATGATGTAGGGTGTGCTGGGTGGGGATTGCACTAAAAGGGGGGATTGAACTACAAGGTCCCGTCCAATTCTGTTAATCCGTATCTTACTCCTCCTCCTCCTTCTCCTCCTCCTCCTCTTGGCAGTGCTTCTCTTTTTTTAACTAGATAAATGAACAAGAATTCTTCCATTTTCTCTTTCTAGCCCAATTGATAGTTTTGGCTTTGTTTTGTTAGTATCCACTGGTGGTTCAGATATGAAGTTATCCAGTCTGAAGAAGAGTCAATGGAGGATATTCATGGAAAAAAAACATCTGTCAGTAGAATCCATTTGTCCTCCAAGATACATCCAGGAAAGGAAAATGATTGGTCCTTGTTCTTCCATCAGAGGAATCCAATCAATATTTGTGGTAACTGCAGTCTGGCTAGAACATCAGCCAAAGAGAGGAAGGAGATAAAATCTACAAAGATATTTGCTAAACTAGATTCATTCCTGCCTGTTTTATGAATCATAGTGGACTGCTTAATGCTGCCAGAGTTCTTCTCTAGTTCAACTAGCATGTTAGATTAGATCAGGGATCTGCAACCTTAAACAGTCAAAGAGCCATTTGGACCTGTTTCCCACAGAAAAGAAAACACCGGGAGCCACAAAACCCTTCCCGTGCCTGACTATTTCTTGAGCGGCCACAAAACTAGCATAAGTATGTAGTTGAATTAAACATTCTGTTTTCTTTTGAATTTTTCCCCCTTGGATTTATCCATGGTTGGCCTACCAGGGCTTGAAAAGCTCAATAAATCATGTGCCGGCACATTGGTGGTTGTGATGCAAATTTTGAGTGACAGGCAGCCACAGCAGAGGGGTGAAAGAGCCACATGCGGCTCCTGAGCCGCAGGTTGCTGATCTCTGGATTAGATGAATAGATGACTAGGAAAATGGTCTTTGGGAATGAATTGCTGAACAGCAAATTGTCTCCTTATAAAGCTTCACAATCTTTTTTGCACAGCCCCTCTACGGCACTTAGTTGCAGACCCCCATTTCATTTTGACAAAAGAAGTGGTACCATAATTAACAGATTAATTCACTTTCTGGCTGTAAAATTCTTTGATAGCTGCCTTATTAGTACTCTTAGCTATTCTATTGACCTTACTCTAAGGTCTAATTGATAGTAGTCTTGTTTTTAATTGGACTTTCACATAAAAAAGGGGGAAATTGCATGTTCACCTCCCTATATTCTTTTGAAGGGCTAACTCCTTAGAATATCCAGCCATATGAGTTTTCAAGATAACTTTAAAATCGCAGACTATGATTACTCAAATTGCCTTTTATAGCTTGTGCATCTCGCCAGCATAGTCCTGACAGAATTTTGGCTAGACTTATATTTCTCTGGGCCAAAGATAGATAAGCTGTGTAATCATGGAAGAAAGCAAACAACTAGAGAAGCAAGCTACAGCAGAGCTCCTGTTTTCTTTCCACAAAGACAATTACTTATTTTTCATTTCATGTGGCAAAGTCAAACTGCAAGGGATCCAAAATAATTACTGGAAGTCATTAAGAATTATGTTTTAATGTGTCCTAGCGAAGGTGTCCTTCCAACATGAGAAGCAGGTAGGAGAGGAAATGCTTAAATGCCTTTTATTTAGCTGAGGTCCGGAACGCTAGAATTAGCTGGTATTTTTTGAATGCACAATCTAGAATACTCAAATGTAGGTTATTACGAACAGCTGTGTGGTTACAGATGGTAAGAGCTGTGCATAAAGCATCAGGAGTGCACCCTTGCCAAAAAGGCGGAAGAGAAGAGACTAAGACAGATGGACTCCTTGTTAGATAAAGCCAAACAAACAAATATCGGGCAACTTCTGCCAAGGCGAATCTTGCAAGCCACTTGTCATCAGTTATTTTCAGAGGGATTCTCCTGTCAGAAGCTATATTGAATGTCTTAAGTTCAAAATAAGCTACCTAAAATTAGTGAGCTGTTCTTAGCCACTGGCTATGTTGTTGTGATACCAGAGACATCCACTCATAGATGACATAGAACATAGAAAAACAGAGTTGGAAGAGATCTTGAAGGTCTTCTAGTCCAACTCTCTGACCAAGCAGGAGACAATATAATTATTTCAAACCAATGGTTGTCAAGTCTCTACTTAAATGCCTCCAGTGATGGAGTGCCCACAATTTCTGAAGGCAAGGTATTAATAGTTCACATTGTTAGGAAATTTCTCCTTAGTTCTAGGTTGCTTCTCTCCTTGATTAGTTTCCATTCATTGTTTCTTGTCCTGCCTTCTGGTGTCTTGGAAAATAGGTTGACCCTGTCTTCTTTGTGGCAGTCCTTCAAATATTGGAACACTGCTATCATGTCACCCCTGGTCCTTCTCTTCACTAGACTAGCCATGCCCAGTTCCTGCAACCATTTGTCATATATATATATACATACATACATACATACATACATACATACATACATACATACATATATATGTAGGTCTTTGGTTATTCGGGTCTTCTCCCGCGTAGAATTGGAAGTATCTTGGTGACGTTTCGACGAAGTCTCATTCGTCATCTTCAGGCTGGTGTTCTCGGCTTTGTGCTGGAGCCAGGAGCAATGAGACTTCGTTGAATGAGACTTCGTTGAAACGTTGCCAAGATACTTCCAATTCTACGCAGGAGAAGACCCGAATAACCAAAGACCTACATATATATATATATGTATATGTATATGTATATGTATATGTATATGTATATGTATATGTACATGTACATGTACATGTATATGTATATGACATATATGTATATGTTTTCTGAGGTTTTCGCGGGTGTTTGTATGTAGGTCTTTGGTTATTCAGGTCTTCTCCCGCGTAAAATTGGAAGTGTCTTGGCGACGTTTCAATGAAGTCTCATTCGTCATCTTCAGGCTGTTGTTCTCGGCTTCGTGCTCAGAAGCCGAGAACACTAGCCTGAAGATGACGAATGAGACTTCGTCGAAACGTCGCCAAGACACTTCCAATTCTACGCAGGAGAAGACCCGAATAACCAAAGACCTACATATATATATATACATATATATATATATATAGGCTGACTCTGATTCTGGGTTTATTATTTATCATTAATTAGTTATTTGATTTAAAGTGTGATTTTATTGTACATGTTTCTTAACTTGTGTTAGCCGCCCTGAGTCCTTCGGGAGAAGGCGGTATATAAATACATGTAACAACAACAACAACAACAACAACAATAATAATAATAATAATATATTTTTATCAGCCAGCCCCTTAATCATCTTTGTTGCTCTTCTCTGTGCTCTTTCCCACATCTCAACATCTTTTCCATATTGTGTTGACCAAAACTGGATGCAGTGTTCCAAGTGTGGTCTGATCGAGGCCCTATAAAGCTGTACTAACACTTCATGTGATCTTGATTCTATCCCTCTGTTAATGTAGCCTAGAACTATATTGTTGGGTTTTTGGACGGCTGCATAACACTGTTGGCTCATATTTAAGTGATTGTCCACTAGGATTCCCAGATCCCTCTCACAGTTACTGCTGTTGCATCAGGTTTCACCTAATCTGTTCCTGTACATCTGGTTTTTCTTGCCTAGGTGTAAGACCTTACTTTTCTCTACATTGAATTTCATTTTGTTAGAATGGGCTCAGTGTTTAAATCTGTCGAGATTCAACTGGATATTGAACAAGATCTGAATAAACTATAGATCGGTGTTTCTTCATCCCCACAATGTTAAAAGATATGGAACTTCAGCTCCCAGAATTCCCCATTCAGCATGCATTTATATTCTTATGACACTGATATTATTTCATTGGGGAATCTACATGAATAAAAAAGGTTTTATGCTGTAGAAACTCACACAAGCAAGAGCAGAAACAACAAGGAAGGACTAAAAGTAATGCCACCATTCTTCTCCTTGCATGTTTTTTGAAGTCTAAACCAGAGCATTAGGAATAAGATATCTAATGCAAAATAAATTTGAAGCATGGGCATTGCTGAACAATATTTCTTTTGGTGCAATACAGATTCAAAACCGTAGTCTTTTTTCTGAAAAAACACAGCCTTTCATAAGAATTGATGTCACTGTCTTATTTTAAGTTGCTTTTGTTTAAGCTCCAGTGTTCCTTGATATTTGATTTGTATTCATGCTAACATTAAAAAAAAATCAAAGGAATAGCTAGGAGCTTACAAATTTACTCAAGTATCAGGGGGAAAAATGAAATTATAAGTGAAAGCTACGGACTCTAACCTCACACAGTTGTTCATTTTTCTAGCTTTATTTTTTATTTCACACTATTTCCACATCAGTTTACATTTTTTTTAAAAAAAAAAAAAGGAAAAGAATTTTTATGTGCCTTTCTGGGCTCATGTTTCTACATTTTCCCTTGGTAGACATTGTTTTGAATATATGTATTAGTTTAGGTCCAAACTTTCTCCCTCTCACTTTCTGTTCTTTGCTTGGAAAAAAGAGGAAGGTGGGCAGGAATATATTTTTGTGAAAGTGGAAAAAAAGTTAACTATATTCTTGTGGTTAAGTTGAGGCATCTTGTATTCATCTTGCTTAAACAGATGTCTGAGAATGTCCAATATTACCACAAATGAAGGCAAATATACGTGTCCCAGGATAATGTTGGAGGATCCAATCAGGGTCAGTCTCTGGGACCAGAGCAGGAGTGGGTTTCACTTACCTTTGCTACCGGTTTGCTCACATGCACACCACTTCTGCACATGCGTAGATCATATTTGATGACGTCCAGGCAGGTGGGCGGATTCTCCTGCCGCCTCTGCTACCGGTAGCAACCCACCACTGGACCAGAGGTTTTGTGATGGCTCCCCCAAGTACGTCCCCAGATACCACTCCAGATGTCAGTTGAGAGGAGGATGAACTAGTCCCAGGCATGTCAGGAGGAGAGTTGGTCAATGGCTCAGAGCAGCCATCTGAGAGGGATTTGGCTGAAGCAGAGCTGCAGCAGGACAGCCTGAGGCTTCAGATGGGGAAAACACACTGTCAATCCTGAAGCTGACCTGACCGAAGCCATCTTAGAGCTTCAATGCTGCCACACTGGAACTGAGGGATAGAGAGGGGGGAATTGAGATAGTTGGGACTTTGTAGCCAAAACAAAATACTTTCTCTTGAGAACCAAGGACATTCTCACACCTGGTCCCTGGAAGGAGGAGTGATGTTACCAAAACAGAGCCATGATTGGACCATGTGACTGATTGTTTTGAGAAAGTGAAAAAACTGCTGCTTTTAATTAGGTGAAAACCGCGGGAACCCTCAGAGTTGGTTTTCACCAGATAGAATAAGAATAGAATAACAGAGTTGGAAGGGATCTTGGAGGTCTTCTAGTTGAATCCCCTGCTTAGGCAGGAAACCCTACACCACTTCAGACAAATGTTTATCCAACATCTTCTTTAAAACTTCCAGTAGTGGAGCATTCACAACTTCTGGAGGCAAGTTGTTCCACTGATTAATTGTCCTAACTGTCAGGAAATTTCTCCTTAGTTCTAAGTCACTTCTCCCCTTGAGCGCTCACATTTGCGAAGCAGTAGGGAAGGTAAGTGAATCCTACCTCTGTGTAACTTGTGTTCCTTGAGGAGGACCTCCAGCACAAGTCCAAAAACTTGGAAGACTAAACCTCCGGTTCCTCTGACCGACCCAGATTGAATCTTCCATTATTACCCTGTGCTGTCATTTCTCCAGCAGTCTGCATTCTCCCTGCATCCCCACATTCCAAACGGCCCTCAAAAGAAAATATTGTGCATAATGTGCAGGATCTCCTCACATGAGGTTGTTCATGTTAGCTCGGCACCGGAAAGAAACGCGACTCAGCTGTCCGTTCAGAACCTTTATTAGAAGTGCAAACTGAACTACCGGCTGGGCTGCTGAGCCTCCTTATATCCTGCTCAGGCATGCCCGCTGGCCAATGACAACAGTTTAAATCTCCCGCCGGTGGAATCTACCAATCCCCCGGCGGATGTCCTTATAAGGACATAACACCCCTCCCCTCCTAGTCCTTAGTCCATCAATCAGTGTGCGCGATCACGTACTCGCGCAGGTAGGCGGGACGCCTGACAGTTCTACCGGACCTGCGCGGCCCAGTCGGTGGGTTGATGTTGCTCCGGACGGGTCGAGCCCCTGCTGGCTCCGGTTCCCCCGTCCGGGAATCTCCGGACTCCGCCGTCGAGTGCGCGGGGCCTTGCCTAGCGCCTCCGGCAGGAGTTGAAGCCATCTCCAGGTGCTGTCCCCGGGTTGCGCCGCCGTAGGTCCGGTGGCCCTCCGGGCTGTTCCAGTCGCCGCAGTCGGGATACGGTCGTCTGAACCTCGGTAAGGTTCCCGGTCCTCGTCCAGTGTCCAGGGTGCCCCCGGGTCAGGGGGCACGGCGGCTGTCACCGTGGGTTGACCCCCAGGTGGGGGTGGTTGCTTCGGTCCCATCTTGGCCTCTCCGGATCGGCCTACCTCGCTGGGGTAGGGTAGGACTCCCTTTCGGGGTTGTTGTTGTCCTACCCTGCTGGGTTGGCGGTGTCCCTCCTCCCTGGGGATGGGTTGGTCGTCCTCATCGGGTGGTGAGAGGCCCTCCTCGCTGGGGCGTTGTCGTCCTCCCCTGCCGGGTCGGTGTTTGCCGTTTCCACTGTGCTGGTGTCGGTCAACCTCGTCTGGGGGGTGTTGCGTGGCCCGGTTTCGTTGTTCCGTCCTCCTCTTGGAGTTGTGTCGGTCTCGGGGGTTCTGCTGTCGGGTGCCACCTTGGTTGGCAGGCTGGCACCCTCGCCGGTGGAGCAGGTCCCCGTCTACCGTGCTCGCCTTTTTACTGGTGTCAGCGTCTCTCGTGTTGACAGGCAGAGGTTCTGCCTTGCCGGGTTGGGGCAGCCCTCCTCTGCCGGGGTGTTGTAGGCCCTCGTCTTCTGGGTGCGGTAGGTCTACCCAGCGGGGTCGTGGCCAGCCTACCTTGTCGGGGTGGGGTAGGCCTACCTCGTCAGGGTGTGGTAGGCCTACCTCGTCTGGTCAGTGCAGGCCTACCTCGTCGGGGTGGGGTAGGCCTACCTCGTCGGGGTGGTTTTCCTCGACCTCCTCGATTCCCCTCCACCTTTTCCGGAGCTGATCAATGTGTTGCCTGCAGGTGCGGCCGTCGTCCAGCTCGACTTCGTAGGACCTCGGGCCGGTCACTCGCATGATTTGACCCTTGAGCCATTTGGGATCGCCCTGGAAGTTGAGCACGAAAATCAAATCACCGCACGTGAAGCTTCTTGGCGGCGGTGGTTTGTTCGGCTTGTCTTTTGGGTTGTACATCGGGTGCCGGCGATCTAGCGGTGAGCGCAGCTTCCTCCCCATCAGTAGTTCCGCCGGGCTTTTCTTTGTTGTGGTGTGGGGAGTGATGTGTTGGGTCAAGAGGAACTGGTCAATTTGTTCCTGCCAGTCCCCGTTGCCCATTCTGGTTAGTGTCTCTTTAGTTAGCCTCACCATTTTTTCGGCCTGTCCGTTTCCGGCCGGTCTGTAAAGGGCGATGAGCGCGTGCCTGATGCCGTGGCCAGCCAGGAACTTCTCCATCGCCTTCGCCGTCAGCTGTGGCCCATTGTCGGAGACGAGGGTGTCCGGAAGGCCGTGCATGGTGAAGAGTCGTCGTAGGGCTCTGATGGTGGCTTCCGTCGTTGTGGAGGGCATGGCTATAACTTCGAGCCACTTGGAAAATGCGTCAACCACGATCAGGAGGGATTTCCCGTTCATCGGCCCGGCGAAATCGATGTGGATTTGCGACCACGGTCCGGATGGTTGTTCCCACTCTGTCGGTTGTGCTTGCGGGGGTGCTGGTCTCGTTGCCTGGCACGGGTCACATCTGGCAATCCACGCCTCAATGTCTTTGTCTAAGGCGGGCCACCAGACGTAACTCTGTGCTAGGGCCTTCATTCTGACTATCCCCGGGTGACCTCAGTGGAGGGTTTGCAAAGTCCATTTTTGTAATGATGGGGGGATGACCACTCGGTCGCCCCAGAGGAGGCAGCCTTGCATAGTGGTGAGTTCTTGCTGCCTTCTCTGGTATGGGGCAAGCTCTTCCTTCTGGGCTTCTTCTGGCCAGCCCCGCAAGACCCAGGATAAGACTTGCCTGAGGATCCTGTCTTTTGCGGTGTGTTGTGCTACCGTGGATGAGGACACCGGGCTGGACTGGTCATCGTCGATGTGGTGGAGGCCGAGTGTGGGTGCTGGATCCTCGATCTGTTCGTTCAGCGGGCACCTGCTGAGGCCGTCGGCGTTTCCGATGACTTTTCCGGGCCGGTGGACCAGGCGGTAGTTGTAGCCCGACAGGAAGATGGCCCAGCGTGTCATCCTGGGTGACATGAAGGTTGGGGTGGGTTTATCCCCCGCGAGGAGGCCTAGTAAGGGTTTGTGGTCGGTGACGATTGTAAAAGCTCTTCCATATACGTATTCATGGAATCGCTTTACACCCGCCACCATCGCTAGCGCCTCCTTGTCAATCTGGCCGTAGTTTCTCTCGGCTGGTGACATTGTCTTGGAGAAGAATGCAATTGGTAATTCTGTTCCATTCGGTAGTTGGTGGCTTAGGACGGCCCCGACCCCGTAGGGTGAGGCATCGCAGGTCACGGTTACCAGTAGCTCTCCGTTGTATTGGATGAGGAGGCTGTCGGAGGATAGGAGTCTTTTGGCTTTCTGGAAGGCTTCCTCTTCTTTGCTCCCCCACTTCCAAGGTGCCGCCTTCCCTAGGAGTCGGTGTAGTGGTTCAGCAACAGTGGCTTTCTGTTGTAAGAACACACTATAGAAATTAAGTAGTCCCAGAAAAGCCTGAAGCTCCGTTTTGTTTTTTGGGGCTGGAGCCTCGTGTATAGCCCTCACCTTGTTTTTAGTGGGGTGGATGCCCTGGCTATCAATTAAATAGCCCAGGAACTCGACTTCCCTGACTCCGATCACGCACTTGTCCCGTCGGACCTGTAGTCCCTTCGCCTGGAACCGCTGCAGGGCAAGCCTGAGCCGTTCCATTAGTTGGGATTCCGATGTCCCTGAGACTAGGACGTCATCAAAGTAGGGCACCACCCCTGGAATGCCTTGGAGAAGGCGTTCCATCATCGATTGAAATATCCCCGGGGCGGCACTGACTCCGAATTGGAGCCTGTTGCATTTAAAGGCGCCCCGGTGCGTGACAATCGTTTGCGCCTCCGCAGTTGTCTGGTCCACTGGCAGCTGCTGGTAAGCCTGCGCCAGGTCCAGTTTTGCAAAAATTGATCCTTTGCCTAGTGAGTGCAACAGGTGTTGCACCACTGGCACCGGATATGCGCTCTGCTGCAACGTGCGGTTGATGGTGCACTTATAATCAGCGCAGATGCGCACTGATCCATCTGGCTTCATGGGGGTCACAATGGGAGTCTCCCATGCAGCGTGATCGATCGGTTCGAGGATGCCCTGGGCGATTAGTTTATCCAATTGTGCATCCACTTTTGGTCTAAGGGCAAACGGGACTCTGCGGGGCTTTAGCCGAATTGGATTGATTTGGAGGTCTAAATTTAGCGAATGGGTTTCCCCAGGAATTTACCTAAGCTCCCGTCGAAGACGTCCTGGAAGTCTTCTAGGAGTTTGTCGAGTTGGCTAGTCCTGATTTGATTAATTCCGCCAATTGTGAGCCCTAGTGGCCTGAACCACTCCACTCCAAGTAGGGTCGGTCGGGCGTCCTTGACGACGGCAATGGGGAGGTCTCCGTTGAAGTCTTTGTATTGCACCCTGATGTTAGTGCGTCCCAGGATGCCGATGGGGTGGCCGCCGAAGTCTACCAACTTTGCCTGGATTGGCTTCAATTGTCCCTTCGAGATGTTGGGCTGTAGCTTCTTGAGGTTGTGCCAGGCAATGATGGAGAAAGGTGAGCCAGAGTCTATTTCCATGGGGCATGGTGCCCCTTCCACATGGACGGTCACGTGGAATTTTTCGGATCCCTCAGCTGCGGTGTGGGCGATGGTCGTCTTGTTGACCTGCCAGCCGTTGGATTGCCGCTCGTCGTGTCGCCTCGGCTGCTGGGATCGTCTAGATGACCTCTGGTATTTGCGGTCCGCAGGTCTTTGCCACTCGAATGTCAGTTCTGCCGCTCTGCAGGCCTCGGTGATGTGGCCTTTCCATCCGCATCGGCGGCAGGTTGCGTCTCGCCAGCGACATCTGGCGTGAGGGTGGTCTCCTTTGCAGCTGGCACATCTGTCCTCTCGGTTGCCATCTTGTTGGTTTTCCCGCCTTTGGGGCCTCGTGACCTTGTGGACAGCCATTTCTCCATCCGACTCCGAGTACGTGGAGATGTCCTCGGATGACTGTAGTTGGTCTCTGTGGATCTTGTGGATCCCTTTCGATCGTCGCATCACTGCTGCCGCTCTGTCGGAGGTTTCGCCGCGGTTGCTTCTTCGATAACGTCCTTGAGGGAGATCTTTTTCCGGCTGAGGAACTTCTTTTGGACTGTACAGTCCCTCATGCCGAAGACGATCCGGTCTCTCAGCTGAACGTCCACATTGTCAAACTCACAGCTGGCCGCGATCTTCCGGAGCGCCGATACAAACTCCTTGAAAGTTTCCCCTTCGTGCTGATTCCGTTGGTGGAATTCGAAGCGGTTGGCTAGGGGACTGCTCATGGGTGCGTAGTGTTCTTGGAGGACGTCTTGGAGCTCGGACCATGGCATCTGTTCGATGTCTCTGGGTGCCACGAGGTCCATCGCCATCTCCAGAACTTTGGATCCGCTGTGGGCCAGGAAGAGAGCCCTCTTCCTGTTGTCGTCCAAATCTGTGAAACCACTGCCCGCCAGGAATTGTCGGAATCGCACCATGAAGGACTTCCATTTTTCCTGGCTTGGATTGAATGGAGCCAGAGAAATTTGTGGTCCAGACATGGTTCAGTGACTTTGCTCAGTGATTCAGCTCTTGAATGGCGGTAGCGGTTGTGCTGCTGCTCATCGGTTCTTCTTCAGTCCTTCGTTGCCAGTGTTAGCTCAGCACCAGAAAGAAACGCGACTCAGCTGTCCGTTCAGAACCTTTATTAGAAGTGCAAACTGAACTACCGGCTGGGCTGCTGAGCCTCCTTATATCCTGCTCAGGCATGCCCGCTGGCCAATGACAACAGTTTAAATCTCCCGCCGGTGGAATCTACCAATCCCCCGGCAGATGTCCTTATAAGGACATAACAGTTTATGTCAGGAGGAAAGCCAAGGAAGCTACGAGAAATGAAGAGATGGGATAATGGGAAGAGAGGCCCTTTATGGAACAACCACTTGAAGTTACAGCAGAGGTGAAAAAAGTGACTTAGAATCAAATATCTATGGAGATTCTCAATCGTCCAGATCAGGGATCAGCAACCTCACAACCTCACAACTGCCAATCTGCGGCACCCGCCAGCATGTGATTTATTGAGCTTTTCAACCCCGGTAAGCTAACCATGGATAAATCCAAGAAAAGAAAAGTTTCAGAAGAAAACAGAATGTTTAGTTCAACTAGGTATGCTAGTTTTGTGGCTGCTCAAGAAATAGTCAGGCACGGGAAGGGTTTTGTGGCTCGTGGTGTTTTCGTTTCTGTGGGAAACGGATCCAAATGGCTCTTTGAGTATTTAAGGTTGCAGACTCCTGGTCCAGATCATGGTTGACCCAAAAGTGCTTTTCCAAAAAAAACTTTCTTGGATTTTTTTTTCCTTGAAAATATTTCACTTCTCATCCCAGAAGCTTCTCTGCACCTGTCTCCTCTGCTTGCCAGTTCCAAGTTCTCTCTTATTATCATTAGGAAACGATACTGATTATCATTTCCTAATGATAATGATAAGTATGTCCAGTTGCCTTTTGTTAAGGCACCTCTGGGACGAATTAGAACTGGTTCTCACACAAACAACAATCGCAGCATTCCCAACAGTCACATGATGAAAATTTGGGCACTTTGGCAAATGGCCTGTATTTACAATAATAATTTAAGCAATAAAAAAACCAAATATTTCCCAATCTTTTTGGCAGTTCTCAAATACGCCAGTTTAATATTGGCTTAGCACAGTCAGATGTAAACTGCTGTGGTTCAAAAATAAAAAATAAAAAATGAAGAACTTCATGCTTCATCTCCATTGTATTTTAACGGGGCTTATTTTCTGGTTCTTGGGTGGACAAATGGCACCTTCAGGCTCAGCGGAGATTGAAAAGAATCCAAACGATGAGCTTTGTCAAAGCAAAAACAAAACAGAAGTGCCTTTCATGTGATTTGAAAAAGCATGCCAAAATTAGCTGGAAAAAAAAATTTTTCAGGCACACTGAGATAAGTATTATCATTTCCTAATGGCAACACACGAAGCATGCTCTTGAAAACACGGGAGAGAACTTGGAACTGGCAACCAGAGCAGACAGGTGCATAATAAACAATATCCTTGAACCAATGTCTGCTTTTCCCTTTTCTTTTCTTTCTTTTTTTTTAAAATAAGCACACCTACACAGGTGTAGAAAGGTCTCAGTCAACATTCTTTGCGGTAAATTGGCCCATTTCATTTTAAATGGCACTTAGATATTCACCATGGTTGAAACCCAGTTCACGGTGAATTAGTATTCCTCATTAAATGTTTAATCACTGAAGGGTTCATTTGGAATTCTTTCATTAATCTTGTTCTGCTAAATTGCAGGTTGATCCAAATGTCAGAAAGCAAAAGATAGAAATGCCTGATTAGCAAAACACCTAAGTGCTTGTTTTTCTCTGCTAATAACAGGTAAATGTATGCAGAGCCGGGAAGAATATATATTGTGCACACCAGCCCTTCGTAGGCTGTTAGGTGCTGGATAAATAATAGGTAATTGCAATTGTAAAGAGGGGGGGGGGAGGGGGAAATAGCATATGTAAGATTTTTATTTAAGGAAGGCATGAAAGCCTGTGGGAAATATTGATTGTGTTCTCTACTTTATGCCTTTTAAGGTAATTGTTGCTCGTTTTTATTATTATTTACATTGTGCCATCGGCGTGCATAGTATTTTGCAGATTAATGTGAACAGAGGACGGAATCCTTCTTCCCTGGGAATGGTTGTATATCCCCAACGGTTTTTCAAAAGTCATGTGAGTGTAATGGGACTTATTCTCCAAGAAGCGCAACATGATGTTCAACATTCAGCAATGTGGGCTATAAAGGTAAAGGTAAAGGTTCCCCTCGCGCATATGTGCTAGTCGTTCCCGACTCTTGGGGGAGGTACTCATCTCTGTTTCAAAGCCGAAGAGCCAGCGCTGTCCGAAGACGTCTCTGTGGTCATGTGGCCAGCATGACTAAATGCCAAAGGTGCACAGAACACTGTTATCTTCCCACCAAAGGTGGTCCCTATTTTTCTACTTGCATTTTTTACGTGCTTTTGAACTGCTAGGTTGGCAGAAGCTGGGACAAGTAACGGGAGCTCACCCCGTTATGTGGTGCTAGGGATTTGAACCCCCAAACTGCCGACATTTCTGATTGACAAGCTCAATGTCTTAGCCACCGAGCCACCACGTCCCTTTCATGTGGGTTATAAGTTCTCATTAACTGTGGAAAATAGGAAAGAATATGAGGTTGGAAAATGAGGCTGCCAACAACCAACTACAATCCCAGGTTTTTATGAACAGCTGACATCATGTCTTCAAGACCCTGCTGTGGTCATAAGTCTACAAGATTTAACCTTGATTGGTGGCACCAGCGGTGGGTTTCTACCAGTTCTCCCCAGTTTGGGTGAACCGGTAGTGGTGGCGGCAGGAGGCTCCGCCCACCCAGGCGGATGTCATCACGGACACTGCGCATGAACAAAAGGTTCTGCACATGCGCAGAAATGCCACACACAAGCGAAGCAAGCACACTCACACGTATGCTCTCAGTTCCAAACCGGGAGCATAGGTAAGTGGAACTAACTACTGTGTGGCACATAGTTCTGGAATGGAAACTGAAAGTCTGAGATTCATTACACACACACACACACACACTCCTTTATTCAACAAGCAAGAGTGAAAAACAACCAGGTTAGCTCAGAATAGTCTCTAAATTTCTAGACTTTTCTTAATTTGAAGGAGAAATCAAAAGTATATCACTAAACTCCGCAAAATAGCAACGGTCTTCTGCATTCCTGCTACAGTTTCCGAACAATCTGATTTGTTGTTCAACACACAATCCCCAAAAATGGAACTCTGTTCTTCTGCAATTTCCATATTCTCAACACATTGTTGTTGCATTTCTCACTGTTTTGAATTGACAACACATGGCCTAAAGCTTTCTCCCTTGATGCATTTATGCGGCGGCAGTCAGATTATTTGGGGGGGAATATGTTTACCAGCATACAGGAATGTACGTGAACTGCAGAAAGCAAGTCACAAAAGGAATTTTGCTCCAAGCATTTGCATTACCACCATAAAGGGTGGTATTTTGTGCGTGTTCTCAATGAAAATGTGTTGTGGTCCGCCGGCGGCCAGTGGAGCTGACAGCAGAGTCAGACAGTGAGGAGGTTGGGAAGGAACATGGGCCAGTCCTGGAGGCTGGGAAAAGCTCGGACGAGAGCTCTGCATCAGAGGCAGAGAGGGAGATAGACAGCAGTGAGGCAGAGGAACAGCTGGAGCCTGTTCCCAGAGTGCGCGTGCGCAGAGCTGCCAGAAGAGAACAACAACTCAGAAAGCAGGGTCAACTTGGGAGTAAAGCCACACCTTGGAGGTGATTGGTTCCTCCCATAGGAAACAAAAGAGGAGTGAACAGGGAGTGGGCTTTTGCAGGAAACCATTCATTCGTTTCATGACTTTGAGAGACTCTGTGCCAAGTTTTGTCTTATACTATGTGTCTTGTACTAGGTGTGTTGATAAATATTCCTCTGAGAGACTGTTTGGACAGGCCTTGCTGACTGTGAATGAAAGTAATTCAGAGCCGGGTAAATAAAAGAGGTTTTACTGGGACCAAGACTCTGCATCCTGCTTTTTAAGCGAGCCTAGGTCAGAAAAAATTGTAGGAATCAGTGAACTACAGAAACGCCACTGAATAGATTTTCTTTGGCCTTCCAACTCACAATTTTTTTTTGAGGACTTCTGGTGTTTGGGAATGTCCATGTGTTAATTTGGAAAGCTAAATATATGCAGGTAGTCCTCGACTTACGACCACAATTGAGCCCACCATTTTGTTGTTAAGTGAGAAATTTGTTAAATGAGTTTTGCCCCATTTCACAACCTTTCTTGCCACTTTTGTTAAGTGAATCACTGCAGTTAAGTTAGTAGCATGATTGTTCATTAAATTGGGCTTTCCCGTTGGTTTTTTTCTTGTCAGAAGATTGCAAAAGGTGATCACATGACTCTGAGATGCTGCAACCATATAAATATGAACCAGTTGCCAAACATCCAAATTTTGATCATGTGACCATAGGGATGCTGCAGTGGTTGTGTGAAAAATGGTCATAAGTCACTTTTTTCAGTGACTGTTCAGTGCAGTGGTGGGTTCCTCCCAGTTTGGCTCAGTTCCACCGAGCCGGTAGCGGTGACAATATGATCTCACCAAACCAGTTCTGTCCCCCGCCCCTCCCCGCTTATTCTTACCTTTTATTTGGCCCCACCCTCAATCTATTGCTGCCTCCTGAGTCCCAGCTCATCGGCTAGAAGGAAAAAAGCTGTTTAAACTCTTGCCACAGGGCTTCAAAGGGCTGCCCTACAGCTGATCAGTGTTAAAAGGCAATGTGGTGGTAGACCAGTGCTTCCAAATACAAATGAGTAGACCGGTACAGCTCTGCATGCAGTTAAAAGCCTGGTAGACCAGTACCTCTGCTAAATCCTAAAGAATTGTCACATGACCATCAAGCCATGCCCACAAAATAAGCCACGCCCACAGAACCGGTAGTAAAAAAAATTAGAACCCACCCTTGGTTCAGTGTGTTCGTTGATGGAATTACTTGTGGAGTGCTTCACTCATTGAGGACTCACCGCTGACCCATCACAGGACCCTCACTTGACACACCAACACCTGAAGCCTTTATAAACAGAAGAACATTAACACTGACATCCCCTAAACTCTGCTGAAGATGTTACCTAGCCTGGTAATGAAATGTTTGGAAACCAACCCACAAGCTTGGAGAACAAACCTTCACCCTCATCCTACACCCAAGCTACAGATATCACCACTATTTGTACTTGTTCGGTCCCCACTACACGTTACCAGTAGTGGGTTCCTCCCGGTTCGGCCAAGCCAGTAGTGGTGATGATATGACGTCACCAAACCTCTTTGTTCGGGAGCTGGGCTCTCCCACCCACCCATCCCCACATTATTCTTACCTTTTATTTGGCCCCACCCCCAATCTATTGCTGCCTCCCGAGTCCCAGCTGATTGGCTAGAAGGAAAAAAGCTGTTTAAACTCTTGCCACAGGGCTTCAAAAGGTCGCCCTACAGCTGATCAGTGTTAAAAGGCAGTGTGGAGGTAGACCAGTGTGCTCCAAAAACAAATGAGTAGACTGGTACAGCTCTGCATGTAGTTAAAAGCCTGGTAGACCAGTACCTCTGCTAAATCCTAAAGAATTGTCACATGACCATCAAGCCATGCCCACAAAATAAGCCACGCCCACAGAACCGGTAGTAAAAAAAATTAGAACCCACCCCTGGTTCAGTGTGTTCGTTGATGGAATTACTTGTGGAGTGCTTCACTCATTGAGGACTCACCGCTGACCCATCACAGGACCCTCACTTGACACACCAACACCTGAAGCCTTTATAAACAGAAGAACATTAACACTGACATCCCCTAAACTCTGCTGAAGATGTTACCTAGCCTGGTAATGAAATGTTTGGAAACCAACCCACAAGCTTGGAGAACAAACCTTCACCCTCATCCTACACCCAAGCTACAGATATCACCACTATTTGTACTTGTTCGGTCCCCACTACACGTTACCAGTAGTGGGTTCCTCCCGGTTCGGCCAAGCCAGTAGTGGTCACGATATGACGTCACCAAACCTCTTTGTTCGGGAGCTGGGCTCTCCCACCCACCCATCCCCACATTATTCTTACCTTTTATTTGGCCCCACCCCCAATCTATTGCTGCCTCCCGAGTCCCAGCTGATTGGCTAGAAGGAAAAAAGCTGTTTAAACTCTTGCCACAGGGCTTCAAAAGGTCGCCCTACAGCTGATCAGTGTTAAAAGGCAGTGTGGAGGTAGACCAGTGTGCTCCAAAAACAAATGAGTAGACCAGTACAGCTCTGCAAGCAGTTAAAAGCCTGGAAGACCAGTACCTCTGCTAAATCCTGATGAATTGTCACATGACCATCCCACAAACCACGCCTACAAAATAAGCCACACCCACAGAACCAGTAGTAAAAAAAATTAAAACCCATCCCTGCACATTACGTCTGTGTGCAGCTCAACATGCAGCTAAATCCATCTATCCTCCAATAAGACCGTGTGCATAGATCTGGATGCTTTATTGAAAGAACGGGATATGGTGAAACTGGGGAAAATAGGGATACATACAATGAGAACCAAATACAAAATAGACAGTATTAAGTTACTGCTGAGCATAATAATTAATCAATACAAGCAATTTAAATCTAACCAGCAATGCTCTGTGGGTAGGATGCGGGTTTATCCTTGTGCTTCTGCCTTCTCCAAATGCTAAAGGAAATGGAGTCTGGCTTACCAGCGTGCACTTGGTTTAAGAGTGTGGGCTGATAGGTAAAATGGGTTGGGTCAGCTTCAAACAATATACTTGGGGCATATTTGTCTCTCCGGCCACTAGATGGGGCTAGAGGGCAACAACAATATAAAAGTTATATGCTGGGGCATGACAATACTTATTGGTTGTCATGAAAATAAGGGTGGCATGGAAGACACACAAAAACACAGACATGTGATTGAAAGGTTTCTCAGACAGGAAAAAAAGAGAACTGAATCCAGGCAGCGCAAGCCTGATCAGTTAAGCTTGAGAGTCATATTCAATCTGCTTTCGTTTTATGGAGCTGTTTATGGAACTAGCGCAGCGGACGGGCAAGTGTGTTTACGTGCATTTATTTACATTTCTTGGAATGCAGTGAGTGTGTTTGTTATGCAAAGGATGCACCGCGGAAGGAATGAGAAAGCACAAGAAGCCAGAGGGAGAAGGAAGGAGAGGAGGCGCGTATTCTAAAAAGACGGCACTAGACGTGGACTTTCAATTCAATGCTAAATAGGGTTTGCATGGCTAAACAGCAGACACAAATGACCATCTGTTACTGCATCATAAAGAGAATCTCATTTCAAAGCCTTTAAAAAGAGAGAGAGAGAGAGAGAAAGAAAGAATATTCCTGGTTTGTAAGCTCCCTAGTTCTCCTCCAACAGTTGGAAAGCAGGAAATAAATACCCAAGGTGAAGAGGGAGATATTTTATGTGTCATAATACAATGTTTTAATGTTTTTTCCTGATGTACCCTGCCTGATGATTTAAATCAATGAAGTCAAAAACCCATCTTTACCGAAATTTCAGCAATCCACGTTTCCAATCTTTATATCACATTTTCCCTAGGGAGGCTGATCCTAACATCTCTAAGAATAGAATAGAATAGAATAGAATAGAATAGAATAGAATAGAATAGAATAGAATAGAATAGAATAGAATAGGAGCCTGGTATAGCTCAGCAGACTAAAAGCATTGTGATTAACACCAGCTGTCTGCAATTACTGTAAGTTCGAATCTCACCAGGCTCAAGGTTGATTTGATTCAACCTTCCATCCTTTCTAAGGTAG
This sequence comes from Masticophis lateralis, assembly GCA_030761175.1. Classification (NCBI taxonomy): domain Eukaryota; kingdom Metazoa; phylum Chordata; class Lepidosauria; order Squamata; family Colubridae; genus Masticophis; species Masticophis lateralis. The sequence continues at coordinate 270,009,093 of JAUDYJ010000002.1, read as the reverse complement.
GTAAATTGAGGAGCCAGTTTGTGGTGGCAATAAGTTGACTTCGTATAAATATACAAAAGTATGAAGGCTATTGCTTAACACATTGTAAGACGCCCTGAGTCTCCGGAGAAGGGCGGCATATAAATCAAATTTTTTAAAAAAGAAAAGAATAGAATAGAATACAATGGGATGGGATGGAATGGAATGGAATGGAATGGAATGGAATGGAATGGAATAGAATAGAATAGAAAAGAATAGAATAGAATAGAATAGAATAGAATAGAATAGAATAGAATAGAATAGAATAGAATAGAATAGAATAGAATAGAATAGAATAGAATAGAATAGAATAGAATAGAATAGAATAGAATTCTTTATTGGCCAAGTGTGATGGGACACACAAGGAATTTGTCTGGGTGCATATGCTATCAGTGTACATAAAATAAAGTCCATACCTTAACGTTGAAGTGTTCAAAGCTGAAGGAAGTTGTGATGACAAGAAACTAATGGAGGGAAAATATCAAGGAGAGAAGCAACCTGGAATTAAGGAGAAACTTCCCAATAATGAGAACAATTAACCAATGGAATAGTTTGCCGTCAGAAGTGGTGGGTGTTTCATCACTGGAGGTTTTTAAGAAGAGACTGGACAGTCACTTGTCTGAAATGATATATGAAATGGCTTGAGCAGGGGATTGGCCACAAGAACTTGAAGGTCCCTTTCGGCTCTATTCTGATTGATTGATTGATTATTGATTGATTGATTCTGGTTGGCCCCATAAAGTTGGTCACAAAGGAACACTGAATGGTGATTCAGGAACAGGCAGCCAACCTTGATTGACCTCAGAAAGTAAACAAAATTTGTGCTGATTTGTACATGACTAGGGAACCAGAAGGGAACTGCAGAACTACTGGTCAGAATGGGAAGATAACAAAAACTTCCCAGGAGACACCAAGGATAACTCACTACTACAGCGCTACCAAGAAAGCTGCATAGATGCACATTCACTTGGAAGTGTTTATTTATTTATTTTAAAAGAGGTGCAATCTCGAACTAAGGAGAATTGTCCTGTCGGTGAGATAAATTAACCAATGGAATAATTTTATGCCAAAGTTGTGGGTGCTCTATCACTGGAAATTTTCAAGAAAAAAATAGGCATTAATTTGTCTGGAATAATATAAGGACCCCTACCATAGGCAGGGGCTTGGACTAGAAGACTTCCAAGGTCTCTTCCAATCCAATATTTCCATAATTTCTATTATTTATTTATCATATGTATAGGCCACCCATCTCATTGAAACTTGACTTTGAGTGGTATACAATAAAAGCATAAAAAACAGTAATTGCAAAATCATTGTACACTCCACAATTAAAACACAATGATGATGATGACAAAGAAGAAGAAGAAGGAGAAGGAGAAGGAGAAGGAGAAGGAGAAGGAGAAGGAGAAGGAGAAGGAGAAGGAGAAGGAGAAGAAGAGGAGGAGGAGGGGGAGGGGGAGGGGGAGGGGGAGGGGGAGGGGAAGGGGAAGGGGAAGGGGAAGGAGAAGGAGAAGGAGAAGGAGAAGGAGAAGGAGAAGGAGAAGGAGAAGGAGAAGAAGAAGAAACAACAAAGTGCTAGAGGAAGTGTTAGATATTGTGTACAATTTAATCACCTCTTGAAATCCCTATTTACATGAAATCCCCAACCATGTTGACATAACCAGGTTTTGAGGGACTTCCGGAATGACATCAAGGATGGGACCAGTCTCACCTCAGGGGGAGGGAAGGATGTTCCACAGGGCTAGCACTATGGCAGAAAAAGCCTGTCTCTTCAGTCCCATCAGACAGGACCTGGAACATACATCTTCTGCCAGAACTGATGAGATTGGCAAAAGTAATCAGGAGGAGGCAGTCTGCAAACAACCTGACCCCATGCTATGAAGCAGTGATGGGATCCTAGTGGTTTAACAACCAGTTTGCCAAATGTGGACTATGCGCACGTGTGCAATTGAATGAAAAATCACCTTCCGCATTAGTGCTAGGGAATTAAAACAGCTGAGGTGCGGCAAATCCTCTCTGCCCCGCTAATCAGCTGCGAAGATATAAATAAGTTAAGTGCAGGGGTGAGTGGGTGGGCCCAGCTGATTGTCAGAGCAAACCGGTTCACTCCTAGCTGATCGTTGGAGCTACAGGTTCACCCAAACCGTTCCAAACCGGTAGAATCCCACCCCTGCTATGAAAGGTTTTGAATGTCAAAACCAATACTTTGAAGTGGACCCAGAAGCAAACTGGTCACTAATGAAACTTGTGGAACAGAGATGCGATGCATGCACCCTAGAGACACACATAACTGTCAATGTTGCTACATTTCATAGTCCCTCAGTCAGAGAGATGGGCAGTTTCAAAAATTGATAAATAAATAAAAAATAATTTTTCATTTACAGCTGAAGCTTCCAGATCCTCTTCAAGGACAGCCCTCTGTACAGTTCATTCGGTAATCTACCCAGGAGGTGATCAGGGCATGAATGACTAAGAACCTCCAAATTTAGGTGTAGGAGTCACCTGCTCTTTTAGCAAGAATTGTAAGTCTAGGAGGACTCCACAGGTTTCACACTGGGTATGTCTAGGATAGTGCAATCCTAATCAGAAATGGTATAGTCTCAGAATCAGAAGATCTCAAAAGCTAGAGCCAGCAGGGTTCAGTCAAAGCCAATTGTTCCCCATCCAGATGTCAGTGTTCCAAGTAATACATCCCCAAAATAAGAACTTCAAGGCATATTCCTCAAAGAACATTCTATTGGGACATATCATATTGGCACACTCGGTGGAAAACTAGCTCGGGGTTACCATCAGTTTTCCACCCAATTAAAAGTAAAACTTTGCCACTTCCACCCAAAGTCATCAGTCACATGGCCCAATCAGCATTCAGTCCAGTTGCTGAGCATCTTCAGTCTTCTCTGCTCAAACACCTCAGAAACATCCCTGACTCCCAGGAGAAAGAATTTTATTTTGCCTACAACAGCTCTCTCTACACCCCCACCCACACCCTCCTGACCAGTGGGGGATTTCAAAAATTTTTACTACCGGTTCTCTGGGTGTGGCTTGGTGGGCATGGCATGGCTTGGTGGGTATGGCTTGGTGGGCATGGCAGGGGAAGGATACTGTAAAATCTCCATTCTCTCCTGATCAGCTGGGACTCGGGAGACAGAGAATAGATGGGGTGGGGCCAGTCAGAATTTTTACTACCAGTTCTCTGAACTACTCAAAATTTTGCTACCGGTTCCCCAGAACTTGTCAGAACCTGCTGAAACCCACCGCTCCTGACCCCTTAGCTCCAGGCTTGTGTCATCCCTGAAGCCAGGCAGGGCAAAACCTTAGAAGAAAGATATGAAAAAGAAAATGGTCACAGTTAGGCCAGCTTCAGGGCTGACACCAGACTCCACAGCCTATAATCACTGGGATAAGACATCAACAGCACTGCATAGTTGGGCAAAACTCAAGTGTGTCATTAGCTTTTTTATTTATACTACTAAGAGAGAATCATTGTTGTGCTCATATTGTAAGCCACTCTGAGCAAAATGGGCTCCCCATGGGCAAAATGGGCTCCCCGTGGGTAGGAACCAGTTCTATTCAATTCAACCTTTATTGTCAAAGCACGACACATGTACAATGAGATTGGCTGAGCCTCCCTTCATGCACCCTCCCCAACATAAATACATATCAATAACTCACAGTGAAAGAAAGAAAATCCCTAACTCAATAAATCATACTAACAACACACAAACCTCTATACATATATGTGCGTAACATTGCATTATGATATATTGCACTAATATGAACATGCTGTGCCGGCCCTGCAAGTCTATCATACTACATGCTTATGATGTTACGTTGCATTCAGAAGTCTGACAGCCCACGGATAGATTATCTACATAAGACCCTGCTGCCATATTTTGTTCTAGCTGGTGAGATGGGATGAAAGGAGACTTGCTCACTGGTGAACTAGGAATGGAGAACATCAACATCTCAATCTGTAGCACATTTGTGGTCCCTTGAACCATTTTTCTGAATTTAAAATTCAGCTTGTTTCCCCTCCAATTCAATATGGATTCCCTTTTTTGCTAAAATGTTGGCTTACTACATTTTTGTTTTAGTAATACACATATTTATGTCCAACGAGTAGATTTGCTGTTCATCCTTCTTGAAGGAAGTTCTGAATTACAATTTTCAGAAGAGATTTCATTGTGAAATAATTTGCATGGTTAGCTGTATTTTAAAAAGTGCAGTAACTTTTCAGGCCCAACATCCTTTAAATAATGGTCCCTCTACGGCAATGAACTAAATTCAAAGGACACTGAAAAAATCTTTCAAATAAATTCCTGTCTCTGCTACAAGCTGAGAAGAGACTTGATAGAAATCAACATCTGCTTAGCGATGTTTTCAGTAAATTTATGAAAATTCATATTTTGTGAATTTTCTTCTTTTAATATATCCAGACATGTTTTCTTTAGAGTCCAGGGAAAAGATTTTGTTACAACTGATGCCATCATAAAGGTAGTTTGTTGAGGGTGGTTTATTTTTCTTTTTCTTTTTCAAAAACTGCCTCCAGCAATTTTAAAAAGCTTTATTTAATATCATCAAAAACTTGTTTGGATTGAAATACCCTTTTGATTTCTATCTTTCCCTGCCAACAAAGCACTTCAAGAAACTGACAGATCGAGCACAAACATTGTTTTAAGATGCACCTGATCTGCATAGAAAAATGTAAAGCTTTTAAATGTTCTATTGTCATTTGGAAATGTTCTCACGGTAATGGAGCATTGTCAGATAGAATTAGAATAACAGAATTGGAAGGAACCTTGGAGGTCTTCTAGTCCAACCCCCTGTTTAGGCAGGAAACCCTACACCACTTCAGACAAATGGTTATCCAATCTCTTCTTAAAAACTTCCAGTGTTGGAGCATTTACAACAGTTAGAACAATTAATCCACTGATTAATTGTTCTAACTGTCAGGAAATTTCTCCTTAGTTCTAAGTTGCTTCTCTCCTTGATTAGTTTCCACCCATTGATTCTTGCCCTGCCCTCAGGTGCTTTGGAGAATAGCTTGACTCCCTCCCTTTGTGGCAGCCCCTGAGATATCAGAACACTGCTATCATGTCTCCCCTAGTCCTTCTTTGCAATAAACTAGACATACCCAGTTCTTTATGTTTTAGCCTCTAGTTTCCTAATCATCTTTGTTGCTCTTCTCTGCACTCTTTCTAGAGTCTCAATATCTATTTTACATCATGGAGACCAAAACTGGATGCTGTATTCCAAGTGTGGCCTTACCAAGGCATTATAAAGTGGTATTAATACTTCACATGATCTTGATTCTATCCCTCTGTTTATACAGCCTAGAACTGTGTTGGCTTTTTTGGCAGCTGCAATACACTACTGGCTCATATTTAACTGATTGTCCACTAGGATTCCAAGATCTCTCTCACGGTCACCACTATTGAGCAAGGTACCACATATACTGTCCTGTGCATCTTGTTTTTCTTGCCTAAATATATAACCTTACTTTCTATCAGTCCATTTTAGCAATATAGTTCATATTGTGGTTTCTTCCCCCTTTCCAGTGGATAGGGGGGAAATAAGTTTATTCTTTCAAAATTGTATATTTTATTTTATTGATTTGTATGGTTGCCCGTATTAGAGTGAAAATTATAACTTGGATTCTAAGTTCCGATGGTCCAACCTCCATGGCCATAGGATCACACTTTCGGTCCTTGGCAACCAGGCCACGTTTACAGCCATTTTCAGTGTCCCACAGCCACATGACCACATTTTGCTAAAAACTGGCAGTTACTTCCAGTTTCCAACAAAACTGCACCCATAGCAATTCACTTAATGACTGAGGATTTGTTTAATGACTGTGGTGATTCCCTTAACAGGTGCCACAAAAAAAGATTCTAAAATTGTGTTGGTTGTGTGACTTTACAACAAGCCCAAGTTATAACTGGGATGGCTAGGCCCCATTACTGTTGTAACTCAAGGACTATCTGTGTAATATTGTTGAGGGCTTTTTCCATAGCAACCTAAAATTTCTTCCTAAGTAATACCCTTAATCATTCAACCATCACGTCTTTCATACATCAAATCCAAAGTCCATCTCAGCGAAGACCTCACCTGGAAAAACAACATTGTCCAGGTGGCCAGGAAGGCCCAACAGAGACACCATTTCCTTAGGGTCTTGCATAAAGGGTGGAACAACAACTGATGATCTCCTTTTAGCGGTCCACAATAGAAAACGTCCTCACTTATTGCATCACAGTATGGCATGCCGGTTTGACATCCGTGGATAGAAAAACATTACAGAGGGCTGTGAGCACAGCACAAAACACTGTGGGCTGTCCTGATACCACTAGATGAGATCGCTAGGGCTCGCTGCCTTAGAAGAGTGAGGAAAATCCTCAGGGACAACTCTCATCCTGGTCACCACTTTTTTATCCTTCCACCATCGGGAAGGAGATATAGAAGCATAGCCAGCCGCACAAACAGGCTGAAGAACAGTTTTTATCCATGGGCTGTCAGACTCCTGAATGCAAAATAACACCATAACTACGTAGTACAATGGACTTGAAGGGCCATCGCAACATGGAACATGTTTACACTGGTGCAATAGGACTGGGTGTTTGTTAATATCATCTATTGGGTTAGGGATTTTCTGTCTTCACTGTGAGTTGTATTGTGTTGGTAGGGGTGCACTGAGGGAGCTCCACGAATCTCATTGTACATATGTTGAGCATTGACAATAAAGATTTGAATTGAATTGAATTGAATTGAATTGAATTGAATTGAATTGAAAAATTATCCAGATGCATCACCACATAGGGATGGAATAAAATATTCAGAGACCAAAAATAATTCTGGCTACATCCCCAGATTTGGGGCTATGGAGGTATCTGTTTCTGGGGCCTGAATATAGGTGACTCCTATATTAAAAATCATCACTATAGAGCCCAACTGGATAAATCAAGGTAAGAAAAACTCCTGAAATGGACTTCTGGTTTATGAAGCACAGTTTATGAACCTCTGTTTTTGAATCACAGATGCAAATTTAGTCTAGTGGTTGAAGCACAGGGCTAGAAATTAAGAGACCATGATTTCGAATCCCGCCTTAGGCATGAAAACTACAGTAGCTGGGTTTTCTTTGAGCCAGTCATTCTCTCTCAGCCCAACTCACCTCACAGGGTGGTGGTTGTAGGGAAAATAGGAGTGGGAAGCTGCCTTGATAAGTTCGCTGCCTTGAATTACTTGTAAAGAGATGGTATCTGCAAAGAGAGGGTGTGAAAAAGTTAATATGGCATTCACTACTCTGTAATCAAAGCCCTGGACTTTTACACGTTTCATTTTTTTACCAACTTGGCTTAAGAGTCAGATTGTTGAGATGGGGTGCGGGGGGAGGGAACGAACTGATGCATTTCCCATGATTGACAGATAGATTTGCTGTAATTGTTCAGCGACCCAATCAACTGACTTAGATGGTGTATAACAAAGAAAAACAAAGAGAGAGAGAGAGAGAGAGAGAGAGAGAGAGAAAGGGACAAAGAGAGAGAGAAACAGAGCAAAACTAAACATTACCACCCAAAAAATAGATGGTGCAATCAAATGCATAAAGATATAACAAGCTTTGTTTTAGTTAATTTTCCATTTTCAGTTAGTCTACCAAATAATATCATTCCTGGGTAACAGACAAGAATGTTTTTAAAAAATCACATAGCCTTGTTACCTTCTGTCAGTATACTGTGTTTTGGACATTATGCAAATATATGGAAATGTGATCAATTAACTGATGAATCACTGAAAAAGGCAGATAATTAAGCATCTGAAAAATCCTTTGACAGGCTTAATAAATACATGACATGATACCGTTGAAACACAAAGATTGGAAGCTTAAAAGTTGACTTTTTCTCCGATTCTAAATATTATGTACATAGGTTTCTTTTATTCTCATGCGTGTAGCTAAGACATTTCTAATAAAGCAGGTATAATTGTTAATGCTGCAACACAGAATTAAATTTCCCTTCCCCGTATTCACATTCTTCCTTCATCTTTTTGTCATTAAGCCAATAATTCTGCATAAACTATTAACTGAGATAGCATTAAATGGCTTCTGCAACTGAGAAAGAAAATAAATGATGCTACTCAAATAATGACTTGATTACTTAATGTACACACTCCAGGTTCTGTTCAGACCTGATTTCTTTATAACCCCATAAGAAACAATCTGTTATTAACCAAATACTAATGGGCAAAATTCTCTCTACATAATAAAACTGTGAATCCTCTCCCCAGGTCTCCTAAGACCGAAAGCTAGAAGTAATTGCATTTTTTTTTAAAAAAAAGGATTTTTAAAGTAACTCACAAATGCTAAATATATGCAAATCATTTTGTGCTATTGCCTTAGATTAATTTCTATTAAATGTTGCTTTTTTTTTTCTTTCTTCCTGTAACAAGCTTGGAATAACAATGTAAAACATATTTTATATGTAGGAGTTACATACATACATTCTCACATTTGTGCACATGGGGGGGGGGGCGCAAGAGATCCATTAGAGTTCAGCCTCATTAATTACCTTTTGGAATTAAGTTATGCGGGCTAGTACCAGCTCAGCTCTTTTTGAGAACCATGTAGCATACATAAAAAGTTATGAGCTCTGGAAAGATTTTAAAGAAGAGTCTGTAAGAGCAGCAAAATTCCACAAACGATAATGTGATTGTTTATTTATCAGGTTTCTGCTCCATTTCCGACTTTAAAAGCCACTTGCAGGCAATTAAAAACAGCAGATAAAGTATCAAAAACTGTTAAGAACAAGCCATTGTTAAAAAGGAACTGCAATAAATAAATAAATAAATAAATAAATAAATAAATAAATAAATAAAAATGAACAAGCCAAATAACCCTGATCAATATTCCCTGTCTCGTTGCAATGAGAACACAATCCAAAGTATTTCTTTCTTTTATGCTGGCTATTTGGAATGAGAAATAAGGGGGAGGGAAGGAAGGAAGGAAGGAAGGAAGGAAGGAAGGAAGGAAGGAAGGAGGGAGGGAGGGAGGGAGGGAGGGGATAGTGTGTATCTGTTCAAAAGATCACATCTGTCATTGGAATAATGGGAGTATCCTTGGATCAAGGGAAGAAAGATGATGATGATGATGATGATGATGATCTCCAACCTTGGCAACTTTATGATTTGTGGACTTCAACTCCCAGAGTTCCTCAGCCAGCTTTGCTCACAAGATGTTATTTAAGGAAGGAGCACTACATACACAGTGCTCCTTGAATCTCTAAATGAAACACAAGGTATTAATACCATGAATGAACAGCAGACCAGAACGGCGATTCTCATCTTATGATAGGCAGCCCTTTCGGCCAACTCAAGGACCTAGTGGGTCCTTTTACAATTCCTATTCTGGACAGAGATACTTCAACACCCTTGCTGTGAAGGGAGGCTTTCTAAATTTAGTAGACTAATCTAAAGATTTCTGAAGTCTGAAAGAGAGCAAGAAATGTTTTGTTCCTTGGGGAACAGTTTACCAGATTTAATCTATGTTTATAAGTAGAGCAAACCCATTTCAGTTGTAGATTTAATCATATTATGGCTTGGACCAGGGGTGGGTTCTAAATTTTTTTACTATGGGTTCTGTGGGCGTGGCTTATTTTGTAGACGGGGCTTGATGGACATGTGACAATTATTTAGGATTTAGGAGAGGTACTGGTCTACTAGGCTTTTAACTGCTTGCAGAGCTGTACTGATCTACTCATGTATTTTTGCAGGCACTGGTCTACCCATTTATTTTTGCAGGCACTGATCTACTCATGTATTTTTGCAGGCACTGATCTACTCATGTACTTTTGCAGGCACTGGTCTACTCATTTGTTTTCTTTTAACACTGATCAGCTGTAGGGCGGCCCTTTCAAGCCCCCGGCAAGAGTTTAAACAGTTTTATTCCCTCTAGCCATCAGCTGGGACTCAGGAGGCAGCAGTATATTGGGGGTGGGGCCAAATAAAAGGTAAGAATAACATGGGGGGTGGGGGCGCCGGGGGTAGGGGGTAGGGGGTGGGCGTGGGCGTGGGCGTGGAGGGGGCGGGGGGAGAACAGTTTTAGTGACATCATATTGTCACTGCTACCTGCTCAGGAGAACTGGGCCGAACTGGGAGGAACCCATAACTGGCTTGGACTAATACAGTAATACAAGTGGTCCTTGACTTATGACATAACTGGGACCAGAATTTCCATTTGCCGTAATTGTTAAGTGAATCACTTCAATTGTTAAATGAATCACATGGTTGTTAACTGAATTAGGCTTCCTTCATTTAAATTGTTTCCTAGAAGCTGGCTGGGAAGGTTATAAATGGAGGTCACATGAGTCCAGGATGCTGCAACCATTATTGTGTTTTTATATTATGGTTGGTCATATAGTTAGCCAGATTTTGAGCCTGGATTTGATATTTTTATCCACCAATTGAGTCCTTCCCTGTGATAGACTGATGTTGTGGCTTGATGGTATTAAAGATATTGTCACACAATGTAAGCTGTTCTAAGTAGAGTTGGCTTTTCAATTGACTAATAGTTATTTTATTGATGGTGATGATGTTCAAGTGGTGCTTCAGATGTTTTGGGTTGCATCCAAAATGCCTATTACCAGTAGTGAAATTCAAATTTTTTTACTATCGGTTCTGTCAGCATGGGGTGGCTTGGTGGGCGTGGCTTGGTGGGCCTGGCAGGGGAAGGTACTGCAAAATCTCCATTCCCACCCCACTCCAGGGGAAGGATACTGCAAAATCTCCATTCCCACCCCACTCTGGGGCCAGCCAGAGGTGGTATTTGCTGGTTCTCTGAACTACTCAAAATTTCCGCTACCGGTTCTCCAGAACCTGTCAGAACCTGCTGGATTTCACCCCTGCCTATTACTGTTGGTACTACCCTTGCTCTCTTTTGCCACAGTCATTCTACTTCTATTTGTGGGACTGTGTGTATTGTAATTTATTTTTCCTCCTCTTTTTTCTCTTCTGTTCCGCTATCTCCAGATACTGCCATATTCACTGTCCAGACTTTGTCTTTCTTATTAACAATTGTTAAGTCTGGGGTGTTTTCTTTTTTTATTATTACTATTATTATTATTATTATTTAAACAAAAAAAAAACCCCACATCTTTTCAAAACAAAGCCTTTGCTCCGGTCACAAATTAAAACAAATCATTAACAAATCTTATTTTCCATTAACACAACTCAATATTTTAAACAAATATTTCCCTCATATCTATCTATATAACTATGCCATTATCCCCAAAACCCGTTACTTAAATCTTAAATCCTAATCAATTATCAATTCATTTTTCTCTTTCATTTGCTTAGATGGGTATTTTAACAATATAAGTCTTACAATTATATTAAACAAATTAAACATACATTCATTATTTAATTATTATTAAACCTGACTTATGAGTTTTGTCTTAACAATCACTCTCAACATACACCTCCTCATTTTAATTTAAGTCTGGGGTGTTTTCTATTACTTTTGTAGTCCTATCAGTTCTTGTGTGGAGGCAAATGGTATTATTTTTAAGACAGTATTATGATTTGTCACACAGTCAGCCAGATGTTCAGGCTGGATTTGGCATTTTTGCCCACCTATCGAGTCCTTCCTAAGGACTTGGAATAGGCAGGTGTTGATGTTTGATCGTGTTAAAAGTATCATCGCAGGATGTAAAGCTATTCCAAGTAATTGCCTTTTGCAATTGACTGATGGTGATTTTGTCAATGTCAATGGTGTTCAGGTAGTGCTCCAGTTATTTTGGAATTTCTATCTATCTATCTATCTATCTATCTATCTATCTATCTATCTATCTATCATCTATCTATCTATCTATTATCTGCCTGTATCATCTGTCTATCATCTATCTATATCTATCATCAATGTAACTGTCTGTCTATATCTATCTATCATCTATCCTCTCTCTCACTGTCTATTATCTATCTATCTATCTATCTATCTATCTATCTATCTATCTATCTATCTATCATCATCTATTGATCTATCGATCTACTGACCGACCTACTGACCTACACCTACCTGGAATAGATAATAGACAGATAATAATTTCTTATTTTAAAAAGCTCCTATGTGCCCTCAGACTTCGTAGTAGTATGAATGATATCCACCTTCTTCATTCTTACAGTGATTAATGTACTATACAATTATATAACAAAGCAAGATCAGACAATCATTGACAGGAAAAACAGATGAGCCCTCACATTGCTTCTGCACCCTAGTGGCAGGATTTTTCTAAAGAGGAAAAGGAGAGGAGGGCAGTTGTGTCTGATTTTAACCAAAAGAAAGGCAAGTTCCCTTTCTCCTGCATTGAATTCTTCAGAAAATTGCTTCTTTCCCACAAGAGAAGTAGAGAACAAATCCTGCCACTTTCAAAGGAAGCCAAATCTCTTGAGAAAACCGATCCCCAAATCAGCAAAGAGTTAGTTATTAGAGCCAACTCCTGTTGTGTTCTGAGGCTAAGGTGGGCTCGCAGGTTGTGAAGACTCCGCAAATGTGCCTCCTTATTTAGTGTCTCTACTGTGACAATTGCTCACCCTGTCCATCTACTCGCAAGAGAGTCTTCCTTCATTTAAGATGAGGCCAGACCGGCTGTGAAATAAGCAGTCGAGGTATCTCTCCTAAGGAGAGTCTGATGTCAACAGACTTATTAGTTTGACAGTTGTTGCACAACTTCTGCTGAGCCATTTCTGAGCAGTAGTGAAAGAGGTATATACCCCTTGTTATCGGGCTCTTATCGGCGTTGTGTTTGATTGCCTCCCGGGAGATGGGAAAAGAAGAGCTAAAGAATTTGCAGACTGTAAGCAGACAAACATATTAAGCAGAAAAGGACCAAGAGTGTGCACAACAGTAGATCCTCACTTGGGAAACAGAGATGACAATTCTCTCGTTGCTGCCTACACAGAACACCCAATAAAACTGTGAGTTGTGAATTTCTAAGGATTGGACAGTAAATATATTGCAAGTCTTATCAATGCAGCTTTTCATAGTCATTGGCCAAGGTGAATGGCCAATGCACATAGAACTAATGATCATTTCATTGGAAGGGATGGTATTAGGATCAGGCAGCTTGGGGACATTTGAATAACAGACCAGAATATCAGAATTGGAAGGGATGTTGGAAGTCTTCTAATCCAACCCCTGCTCAAGCAGGAGATCTATTCAATTCCAGACAAGTGGCAGTCCAATCTTTTCTTAAAAACCTCCAGTGATGGACCCACAACTTCTGAAGGCAAGGCATTCCACTGATTATTTGTTGTCACTGTCAGGAAATTTTTCCTTAGTTCTAGGTTAGTTCCCTCCTTGATTAGTTTCCATCCATTTCTTCTTGTCTCACCTTTAGGTGCTTTGGAAAATAGGTTGAATCCCCCCCCCTTCTTTGAAGCAGTTCCTCAATATTGGAACACTGCTATCATGTCTCCCAAGGTTGTAAATCGGGGATTACGTATACACAAGTCAGAATAAAAACAATTCTTCCCCTTCTTACTTTGAACCTAGAGAGGGGGCAAAAACATGTGTCAATTGCTTTTGCTCCTGGAAAATGCCTTGACATTCACTACACAACTGCATTGTGCTTTACCTCCTTTTACAACTTTCAGGTAGCTAAAATGTTCCTATAATTTTGTAGGATGGGGAAGTTTTTATAGTGAAATTTTGGCCCAGCCTAAGTGATTATGCCTGTTTCTGCATCTCCATCCTTTTCATTTACATCATTGCCAGCTTCCAGAGCTGGTGCAGTTCACAAGATGTGTTTGCACAATATACTACCTATTAAAACCATAACTACTTACAGCTAGTCCTCGCTTACTGATCACAATTCAGACTAATAATTCCATCATTAAGTGATACAGTCATGAAATGAAATATCACATGAAGATGTTGGATTTACATCAGTTCTGCTGCATTTGTTAAGCAAATCATTAAGGGGCCGTGAAGCAAAACATCATGTAACCACAATATGTGATGTATTGCTGATTTCCCCATTGACTTTGCTTGTTGAAAGCCAGCAATGAAGCTTCCAAATATTGATTGTGCGACCAGGGGATGCTGCAAACATTGCAAAAGCACACCAGTTGCGAAGTGCCTGAATGGTGATCATATGACCACAAGGACACTGTGACAGCTTCAAGTTTGAGGACTTTTTGTAAAACTACTTTGTTAGTACCATCATAGTTTTGAATGGTCGCCGAATGAGTAGTCAGTAAGCAAGGACTATCTATACTCAATCTAATTTTGTAGGGTTGTCCAACATATTGAAGTATTAACTAATTATCTGGGTTGAGATTGCACAACATACTGGGCTACATTTTGGTTGGCTAATTTGTGGCTTGGTATGTCATGTATACCTGATCAGTTGTCTAAAAAAATCAAGTAACTCTCGTTTGAATCTCCATTCTGTCTTAAATGTCATTGGATGATCCTGAATCATTGCCATGATTTTGCCTAAATTATTGTATAGCATTATAAAGATAAACTGATTAAATGTTCATGATAATATCATTGATGTAATGATAAAATCAGTCTAAGTAACATTAATGAAAAACGGAAGAAAATACAGAGGAATGTGATCTCAACAAGGGTAATTTCATAGTCTTGTGTAATTACACAAGCAATTCATAAATAAACAATTTGGTGCCATATCTAAAACAATATCATTCCCAAGGAAAGTGTCCAGACATTTAGTTACAGGTATACGTGATCTACATACATTGTAGATTGATCTATGTACATTGTACATACATTGACTAGATAGGACAGATGGGGAGGAAGCTAACCACCAGAGTGCAAGAACACAAGCGAGCAGTCAGACAAGGACACCCAAACTCATTGGTAGCCTCACATTGCAATGAACAAGGACATACATTCAATTTTGCAGCTACCAAAATTGTTGGCCGAGCAGGTAAAAAAACAGCCAGGGAAGTGATTGAAGCCTGGAAAAGGGGCCCCTGGTCAGTCAACAGGACTGCTGATTTACCACCAGCTTATCAGATACATATAGGGACACAGTGGCTAAGATGCTGAGCTTGTCGATCGAAAGGTCGGTAGTTCAGCAGTTCAAATCCCTAGTGCTGCATAACGGGGTGAGCTCCTGTTACTTGTCCCAACTTCTGCCAACCTAGCAATTTGAAAGCACATAAAAAATGCAAGTAGAAAAATAGGGACCATCTTTGGTGGGAAGGTAACAGTGTTCTGTGTGCCTTTGGCATTTAGTCATGCCAAGTACATGACCACAGAAATGTCTTTGGACAGCGCCAGCTCTTCATCTTAGAAATGGAGATGAACACCGCTCCCTAGAGTCGGGAACGACTAGCACATATGTGCGAGGGAAACCTTTACCTTTACCTTATCAGGTACATAGGACCTGAGGACTTGGTAGCACAAGGAAACAACAGCCAATTACCAGCCATCAAAACACCGAATCAGAAAAGAGCTGGAAGGGATCTCAGAGGTCTTCTAGTCCAGCCCCCTGCTTAAACAGGAGATCCTGTACCATTTCAGACAAGTGACTCTCCAGTCTCTTCTTAAAAAGCTCCAGTGATGAAGCACCTGCAACTTCTGAAGGCAAAGCTGTTCCACTGGTTAATTGTCCTCATTGTTAGGAAGTTTCTCCTTAATTCCAAGTTGCTTCTCTCTTTGATTAATTTCCATCCATTGTTTCTTGTCCTGCCCTCTGGTGCTTTGGAAAAAAATTGATCCCCTCCTCTTTGTGGCAGCTCTCTCAAATACTGGAACACAGTTATCATGCCCCCCCCCTTCCTAGTTCTTCTTTTCTCTTGACTAGCCAAACCTTAATCCTGCAACCGTTCTTCATATGTTTGAGTCTCCTTTAATCACCTTAGTTGCTCTTCGTTGCACTTTTTCCAGAGTCTCAACATCTTTTTTATAATGTGATGACCAAAACTGGATATAGTATTCCAGGTGTGATCTTACTAAGGCTTTAGAAAGCAGTACGAATTCTTCACATGATTTTGATTCCGTGTCTCTGTCTGTGCAACCAAAGATTGTATTCGCTTTTTTTGGTGGCTACTACACACTGCTGGCTCATGTTTAAGGGATCATCCATTAGGACTCCCAAATCCCTCTCAAAGTTACTGTTTTTGAGCCAGTTTTCACCTAATCTGTATTTTGAAGCTTTGGTTTTTCCTACCCAGGTGTAAAACTTTGCTTTTCTCCACATCGGTCAATCAATAGGAACCACACCAATTAACCAATAAGAAAGCATCACATAAATATGACACATAGAATAGTCCAAAGTACGTATTCCAGTAGAGATAAATTCCTGGAGGATGGTCTGCAGCATGAGTCTAAAAGCTCAAAAGACTGGTCCCGGTGACTTGCCCATGTATGTTGCTACATACCTTGTCTTCTGCATGGTAGGACCGTTTACCCCAAGCCACCAATTTAACATTTTCCTTCTGCAGAAATTTTGCAAAACGCTTGATGCCTACATCCTCAGATGAATATAACAAATGATTCCATTCAGGATTTCATCAAAATCCGTCAGCAACCTTGTAATATATGCGCTTCATTTCTCAAGATCATTCTTATGTTCCTTTGCTACAATACATCACTGGAAAGGATGGCACTTAGAGCTATACATCATCTGAACATGTCTCCCTATTGATCTATTGCACCACACATGATTCTTCTTAGATCCACTGGGTTGGAGGGGAAACCATAACTATTGTCATAATTAAAAAATGAGCGGTTATTTAAAGATGGGAGAAAGTGTATTTCTATGAAACTTTTAAGCAGCAGAATTGAAAAAAACTTCCCAAAACTTTTCAAAGGCAGCATGAGACAGGGAAGATTTGTATTTGAAGAAATGCAGCGGAGCTATCAATGAATACATATTTGTGGTTGTTAAGGCTCATTTGAAGAGGCACAGCTGAGAATACATTGTAGCTGGCACTAATATTAGCTTTAAAAAATACTTAATGTAAGCTGCTGTGGGTTTTACGCCTTTCTCAAAGATTCAGTTTGCTTGACACAGAACTGGGCCCTACGGATTATGGTTATTTAATAATGATGTCATGCAAATTCCAGAGCTGAGTTAATCATGAAAGCTAATCACGAGACTCAATTTGGTCTGGTGGTTAAGAAACTGGGAGACTGAGAGTTCTAGTCCTGCCTTAGGCATGAAAACCTGGCTGGGTGACTTTAGGTTAGTCACTCTCTCTCTCGCTCAGGCCAATTCATTTCACAGGGTTATTGTTTGGGGAAACTAGGATGAGGAGGAAGTATTATGTTGTTTGCTGAGTTGAATTACTTACAAAGTAATAAAGGCAAGATATATATCTGTGGGAATTTCACAGAATGAAATAGTTTGGTAAATATTTTTAAAAAGGCAGACTATTATATTTTCCTAAATGAGAAATTAAAATACGCTTGCACCTTGGGAGGATACCTATGGCAAATCTAGATAGCTTACTAAAAAGCAGAGACATCATCCTGCCAACAAAACTGCGTATAGTCAAGGCTATGGTTTTCCTAGTTGCAATGAATGGCTGTGAAAGTTGGCTGTGAAAGGCTAAGTGCCAAAGAATTGAGGCCTTTGAACTCCGGTGCTGGAGAAGACTCCTGCGAGTCCCTTGGACTGCAAGGCAATCAAACCAGTCAATCCTAGAGGAGATCAACCCTAACTGCTCTTTAGAAGGCCAGATCCTGAAGATGAAACTCAAATACTTTGGCCACCTAATGAGAAGGAAGAACTCACTGGAGAAGAGCCTAATGCTGGGAAAGCAAGGCAAAAGAAGAACGGGACAATAGAGAACGAGGTGGCTGGATAGAGTCACTGAAGCAGTCGGTGTGAGCTTAAATGGACTCCAGAAGATGGTAGAGGATAAGAAAGCCTGGAGGAATGTTGTCCATGGGGTCGTGATGGGTTGGACACATCTTCGCAGCTAACAACAACAACAACAACAAAATGAGAAATGGAGAAACATGTTTTTTTTAGAGGCAGGAAGTAGCCCCCAAGACTTTCTTAATAGCAGAAACTGAGGAGGCAGCTTTTGGAAATGCAGATTTGGTAATCCATTCACAACAGTATATTTTGAAACAAAGGCAGAATGGTAGGATTAGAAGTATCACCCAAGTTCCAACACAGGATGAAAGCCATTAGCCACAATAGGAACACAAGCCCTTCATTACATGATCCCCCAGAGCAGCCCAAACTTTAAAGTCATAGAAACCTTGGAACAGATAAATAAACCAGAGGTTGACCAGATTACCTCAGACAAGCACCTAGGATTTGCATTTCCTCTTTTGCCTATAGACCCAGATACGACCCCTACATAACCCCTACATGACCCCATAGGAATCTGACAACAACCAATAAAATATTAAAGGACATCTTCTTGCAGAGGAATAGGAAGCTCAAATACAAAGAAGGTATAACACCTCCCACACACACACACACACACACACTGAACTCCATTTTGTCAACTGCCCAGAACCACAAACCCATGTGGTTCTGCTTCATCAATAAACCAGCCTTACAATCATCCTCCATGTTTCCAGTGTCTTTCTCCCGGCTTGGAACTGAACCAGATGTATATTTCTTCCAACATATCTAATAAATGTAATCTAATCAACCTAGCTCACTAACTGAGAGGAAGTCAAACTTTGCTACAACAGATCCAGTCCTCTCCATGTAATCAACCAATTTTTCCCATGTTCTGTAGTTGTGTGGAGAGTTAACTATCCCTTTCAACAGAGGGGGTCTATAAATATGGGTGAAATCATATATTACGGTCCTAGGCTGTCATATGGGCCTTTTCTCAGCATTCCATCTGTGATTGCTTTTGTTTTCACTCTTCTGTACTCAATATAGAATCAAAGGGAGGACAGAAATAGATAGGCTGGATGTAATTTCCCCTTCCAAATCTATCCACAGTGGTTTCCTCCTGTTCTTTCTTCTGAGTGATTAAATAGAAATATTTACTTCACAGCCCCTAATCAACTTTGGCTGAAATTAAAAAAAAAAAAATAAAAGCTAATCTAGGTCTGATGTGGTTTTACTTGAATGGAGGGTGTTAAGAAATGCAGAGGTTAGGAAGTAAAAAAAAAATTCTGAAGAAAACTTTACTCAACATCCAAGATGGTGGCGACCAGGTAGGAAGGTGAGGTTCTCGCTTCTGCTGGCCAACAGATTGCAAGTGAGGCCGTCCATCGCATCCCTACCTCAAAAGGATCACCGAGAAGCTCTGTCAATGACTACTTCAGCTTCAACCGCAACAATACACGAGCACACAATAGATACAAACTCAAGGAAACCGCTCGAAACTCGATTGCAGAAAATACTTCAGCAACAGAGTGGTCAATGCCTGGTATGCATTGCCTGACTCTGTGGTTACCTCTTCAAACCCCCACAGTTTCAACTTTAGACCATCTACTATTGACCTCACCCCATTCCTAAAACGTCTGTAAGGGGGGGTTCATAAGAGCACCAACGTGCCTACTATCCCTGTCCTAATGTCCCCTTTTATTAGTATCCATTTCATGTATTCATAATCATGTTTATACTTATATCTGTTATCTAATACACACTTGACAAATAAACAAAACAAAACAAAACAAAACAAAACAAAACAAAACAAAACAAAACAAAACAAAACAAAACAAAACAAAACAAAACGTCTGTACCATTCCAAGAAAGTGGTAGGTTTCAAAAAAAATTATTACTGGTTCTGTGAGTGTGGCTTGGTGGGCATGGCTTGGTGGGCGTGGCAGGGGAAGGATACTGCAAAATCTTCATTCCCACCCCACTCCAAGGGAAGGTTACTGCAAAATTCCCATTCCCCCCCCCCCGATCAGCTGGGACTCAGGAGGCAGAGAATAGATGGGGGTGGGGCCAGTCAGAATTTTTACTACTGTTTCTCCGAATTACTCAAAATTTCCGCTACTGGTTCTCCAGAAGTGGTCAGAACCTGCTGAAACCCACCTCTGGATACGAACATGAAATCACCAAGAAATAAGCTCAAGTTGAGGAACATTTCCTTCCTTGGTAGAAGGAAGTAAAAGAAATTGCAGACTGTGATAGTGCTATAAAAAACATTCATAGGTATCCTTTCTACTATCTTGTCATTAAAGTAAATGTACCTCCCATTTGAAAATGTCTCCATAAATTTCTTCCCTTCCTGAATGAATTTCGAAAGCAATTTCTTTCACAGGTTGCAGAATAACATTTCCACACGACACCAAGTAAGAGAACTACAAATCATATGGGGAACAATTTGGAAACAAGGGGCAATGTTATCCTAATTAAGTTATCAATAGAATTTGAAGGGAACCAAATTCCATCCAAATACAATTTTCAACCTAAAAGATGGAATTTTTTATTTTATTATTGGCCCCCTGTGATGTCTTTGGAGACAATCAAAAGAAATAAGGCGCCCGAATCCCCCCAAAAATGAAGTAAAGTGAGGAAAAGAGAACTGCCACAGAATTGTATGTCACAACAGCAATTTAATTTAAGGATTTTTGTCTGAGAATAGCCTTCAGTGTGTGGTACATCCCATTTGCCCTAACTGTGAAATCTGAGCTGTCTCCATTTTTTCCACTAAAGGTACTCAGGCATATCATGATAAATTTGTTATAGAAAAGTCATCTAAATGTGAAGTGTTATATGATTACAAAATGCATTATTTGATTTCCTATCAATAATTTAACTGCCTGTAGTTTTAATTTCACACACTATCAAACTCCTTTACAACACACTCAGAATTTGCATCTTAATATTTGAGAGAGAGAGAGAGAGAGAGAGAGAGAGAGAGAGAGATGCCATTATGGTTTATGATATGATAATACAAATTGTTTGGAGCTGTTCTGAATTACTTAATAGGGGAGTCTTTTGTTCCATTCAAGGTTGAGTGGCTTCCAAAGAGAAATCTATGTAATTTTCCAAATTTGGTTAGTCTTCATTAAAGTTTTACTTACCAGATAATTTTTTACGGCATATCATCAATAAGTAGGACACCTGAAATATACAGTAGGTATTTCCAGTCTCTTTAGCACCATAATACTTAAATTGTATTTTATGAACTTGTCACTAGTAGCATCTGTAATTTAAACCCTATGCATTAGTCCTAGCTTCTGCACTTCCTCTGTTTGAGAACACATCTAGAGTACAGTCTATATGTGTGAAATTCCATGGCAAGTCCATTTTTAGATTTCAAATGACCCCGTCAGGTAGAGATTCTGGACCATTTTAAAATGCCAGAAACTGTTTTTTATGTCAGGCTAAGTCTAAAGGCAATGAAGAGCAATTCAGAGTTCAGCTCTTTGTTTGCTTACACACAATGGACAGAATCTTGCCAGACTAAACCCTTTCTATTTTCACCCTAAAGAATATTATACCATTGGAGCAGTGGTGGAATTCAAATTTTTTTACTACCGGTTCTGTGGGCATGGCTTGGCTGGGCATGGCAGGGGAAGGATACTGCAAAATCTCCATTCCCACCCCACTCCAGGGGAAGGATACTGTAAAATCTCCATTCCCATTGCATTCTGGGGCCAGTCAGAGGTGGTATTTGCCGGTTCTCCAAACTACTCAAACTTTCTGCTAACAGTTATCCAGAACCAGTTCGAACCTGCTGAATTTCACCCCTGCCTTGGAGATTCTAGGGAGTGGCTATCCTTAGACTCTTCTTCTGTGTCCTATGGGATGTGCTGCCTCTTCTCTCACCTCACTTTCTGGAATTGTAGTAGTTGTAGATTACAGGATAATTTTTTTTTTTTGAAACCAAATTGTTTGTTGGAGAGTAGGTTATTTGTCTCTAGGTGGAGGGTAATGTATTGGTTAATGATTGATTCCATGACTTTGCAAGTGACACAACATGAAAGATTGGTCTGTAATTTTCAACTAGGCTGGGATCTTACTGTCTGAAGATAGGGATGACCATGGCTAGTGACCATTGGTTGGGCAAGGAGCTGGTCCTGAAAGATTTTTCAAAGATTATGCTTAGAGATTCTGCTATTGCAGTGGAAAGCAGTGCCTTTTGTAGTGCCTTTTCAAGATGGTCTTCTGTAAAATCAATATATATTAGATCATTGTAATTGTAATTATTTGTGGTACGACTGGGAAATATTAGATATGTGCTTTGCTGTTTACAAAGACTGAACCAAAGAATGTGTTAAAGAAGTTGGCTTTAAAGGTTTCATCATTACAGACTTTTATCGTTTGGTCCTTTTAGGGGTGGGATGGATCTCAAGTCTTTAAATTTGTTGTTTACAAAATTATAGAAGGTTTTCCTCTTGTTTGATGTGATAATTGGTGCATTCAGTCTTTATCTGGTGGCGTAAGTTTATGTAGCAGCTTTTAAAGTTAGCTACGTAGTTAGTTTTGTTTTTTTGCCAAAGAGTTTTTTTTTTTTTGGATTGGAGCTTTCTTATTGTTATGGGTAATTTGTTTTTTCTAGTTTTGGGGGTTATTAGTGGTATGTATAGTTTAATGAGACTCTTGACTTCGAACAAAAAATGTTATAATGGTCTTCAGCAGTTTTACAGCCAGTGAATAGAATTTGCCAATCAAGAGATGAGAGTTCATTGTCTATGAGCTCACAGTTGGCTTTTTTAAAGTTATAACTGGGGATCCCATCATTATGATGATTTTTGTGAGGACGTATGTTGAGACAAAAGTCAATCATGCTGTGGTCACTGTTAGAAAAGGATTCTTTTATTTGTAGTCCATAAATTAAATTTGAACTGCTGCAGAAGATGAGATCAAGGCAGTTGTTGAGTCAACGGTTGTTAGTTACTAGTTGATCAAGTCCCAGATTAGTTACAGCATTGTACAAGGTTGCATGTATGGGTTCAATTGTACATTCGTTTAGGGCCCAATTAATAAGAGATAAATTGAGGTCACCAAAAAAAATAAGAGGATGTAGGTAGGAGACTGCCCATGTTAGTAGTGAAGTTAACTTGTTCGCATGTTTGATGTTATAAGCTCAGCAACATAGTAGAACTGAAATGTGGTATTTAAGGACAGCTCGCAGATTATGGTCTCAGGAAGAGCAAGCTCCTGTGTAACTTGAATATTTTTTAGATGTAGGGACTTTTTATAGAAGATAGCAACACCACCTCCTCTACAGATTTCACAATCTGACCAGTAAACATGATAGTCTCTTACTGTGGTAATGGAGCCAGGGCGGGATGCATTCAGACAGGTTTCAAAGACAAATATAATGCCAAATATAGCTGTATTTAGTAAGAGGAGGAATTCGGGTATTTTATTTACAAGGCTTAGCTTTTCCTTTGTTCTTGTTGCACTTCAACCTAGGTTGTCGTCTTTCTTACTTGTGGCTCTTGTTAGCACTATAATCATTGTAATTTATACTGGAATGGGGTTCAAGAGGAGCACAGTAGGAGTGTGAATCTGTTTGCCTACAGGACTGTGTGTTTTCAAAGGTATGTGTCAGGTTTTGAGGTCGTCTCAAATAAATTGCATTTCAAACAAAGCCTTTGATGAAAATCTTCCATTTATTGAGCACGACAGTCTAACTCCGACTCTATTCGTAGCCAAACTGACTTCCTGGCGCGAACCCCTCCCTTCCTAGCTCCACTCCTCTGGTCTCATTGGCCATCTTCCAAGTCACTCCATCCCTTATCTACTGCTCCAGCTCAAAGGAATTCCCCCCTCCCATCCCATCTCCTAGGGGATATCATCTCCACGGAAAATAAGTAGGTGAAGAGTCAAACGTCTCCTCTTCTTTTCTTACGACAGCACTAGAATGAATATAGCTTGAAGTGCTGACAGTATGAATGTAAGCACTGAAACACAGGCTTTGTTGTGACCCCTATTCCCCTGCCTGTCCTAGCAGAGGAAGAGGACTCAGAAGGTGATGGGGAGGAACTGACAAGGCCTCCCTCTCCAGGACCCTCCTTTCTGGCAATGCCTCAGGTTCCATCTGAAGGCCAGGAGGAACAGCCTAGGATGTGCCAGGAAGAAGGCATATCGGAGCACCAATTGATAGGGAGCGAGGATGATGAATCCTGGCTTGATCCCAGGCAGCGTCGGAGGGAGAAGCTTGCGCAGCAACGGAAGAGGTGTGGGAGGGCCAGAGATTGAGCTGAGTCATGGAGCCACGCCCCACCAGGAATAAAAGTGGGGAGGATTGCTCTTCAGGCTTTGTGATGGACAAAGTTAAACCCTGAAAGTCACATCGTGATCTTTGAAATTCGGCTTGGATATATTTTGGACTGAACATTGACTAAACTCTTGTCTCGTGGATAATTTGTTGCTCCTGGAACGGACTGAAGATAAGTCCTCCTCTGCTTTATGGGAGTGAAAACAATCTTGGCAGGCATTCGGCAGTTTTTTGCCAAAATCTTGATCTGCCAAGAATTCTAATCTGTTTACCTAATAAAATATTGGCAGGCGTGCTTGGTATTATGTTTGCCTTAGTGAGGAAGGGGAACAGAACAGGCTTCATCTGTTGATAGTGTCAGTTCTCAGCCTTATAACAGTTGTATGGTAAAATGATATTAACTGAAGCAACTTTAATGTCACCCCCATGTGTATTACATCACAGTAATCACTCTAGAAAATGGAACATAGGGCAAAATGCAATCTTTTGGATTGCATTGGAGAGAGAAAATTAAAACTTCCCATTTTTTCAGGTAGTTCACAGCTAAGTAGTGATGTGTACTTGAGCTAAAAACCTGAATTATGAAACAGTTTTACCTTTCAGCTCTATCTACTTCTCCCACAGATCAAACACATTGCATGCTGCATGCTCTTCAACTTATTAACAATATAGAAGAGAACCAACCCACATAAGAAGATGGACACAATCAGCTATTCAACACAAGTATGAACAGAATAGAATAGAATAGAATAGAATAGAATAGAATAGAATAGAATAGAATAGAATAGAATAGAATAGAATAGAATAGAATAGAATAGAATAGAATAGAATAAGAGCAGGAAGGGACCTTGAAAGTCTTCAAGTCCAAGTTGGAAGGGATCTTGGAGGTCTTCTAGTCCAACCCCTTGCTTAGGCAGGAAACCCTACACCACTTCAGACAAATGGTTATCCAACATCTTCTTAAAAACTTCCAGTGTTGGAGCATTCACAATTTCTGAGGCAAGCTGTTCCACTGATTAATTGTTCTAACTGTCAGGAAATTTCTCCTTAGTTCTAAGTTGCTTCTCTCCTTGATTAGTTTCCACCCATTTCTTCTTGTTCTACACTCAGATGTTTTGGAGAATAGCTTGACTCCCTCTTCTCTGTGGCAGCCCCTGAGATATTGGAACACTGCTATCATGTCTCCTATAGTTTTCATGAAATTATCTGTACTTGATTGTTTTCTTGCAGACGTTTCATTGCCCAAACTAAGTAACCCTAGTTAGACTAGCATGGATGATGTTCCTTAGTTTGGGTAATGGAATGTCTGCAAGGAAACAACCAAGCTCAGAGAGCACCAAGGACCCTTCATTTCAACTCTGAGCTTCAAATATTCTCTTTTATTGGTACAAGTATGAACTTTCCAGCAAGTGTGCAGAGACAGTGTAGCAAAGTGCCCAGGGGTGGCAAAAAAAGGAATGAGGAATGGTTGTTGTCCAAATGTCTTATTTGTCAATCTTTCATTATCATTGGATTGGTCTCTACAAACAACAGTAGAAAACTAGATGGAAATCTGATCTAATCCAACAAAATTCGTTTTCTGTCTTTATAAGAATATATCACGTCATTGTGGCGAGGTTGACATTAACTAATAAGCATCCTTATACTAACTTGAACTCCTTTGAGCAAAGGTTAAGTGCAAGCATGACAATAATAATATATTACTTATATACTTCCCAGGAATGGCAATTTTCCAAAACATGGAGATTCTAAAACATTTGAGAGGAGGAACCACTTTAAAAAGCAAGGGTTGAAATTGTACTCTTCCAGGGAGAGGGGTGGGAGGGAAGGAAGGCCAATTTATCAAGAACATTTTTCCTTTTAAATCGGGAACAAAAGATCATGCTTCACATTTCAAAAAATTGATTTCAACAAGGCAGAAAAAGCAACAAAACAAACTGTTTCACATAAGCCTGGCACTCCAATTACATTTTGTATGTGCCTGAAATTGTCAAACATCAAAGAGATAGGTAGCTAACTGACCAAAATGTTTTCCTGTTGGATAAGCCTCACTAGAACTTTATCTTATCTTTCCTTATGGGAATTTAACGATTGGGAGTTTTCAGTTTCATGTATGGGGGAGGGACACAGTGATGTGATTGCTTAATGGACCTGGAACTGCTGGCCAGAAATGATCTGCATTCAGTAGTGGGATTCTATCGGTTCGCACCGGTTCAGTAGAATCGGTTGTTAAGTAGTTAAGCAGTTTGGAGTACTGGTTGTTAAAAGAAATCTCCTTTTGTTTTTTTCCACTTTACAGGGTTAATCCTGTAAGGAATTACAACATTCGGTGTTGTTTTCTAGCCTAATCTTTATTGCCTTGCTTACAGAAACTGCCTCTCCGGCAGTATGCCTAGACTTACTGTCGCTTCCAGTTCCAGAGGTTCTCGGAGGGTTTTTTTTTTTTTTTTTTGCTTGACTTTCTTAAAGGGGAAGGGTTGTTTTAAACTTTTTACACTGCTTTTGGGAGGAAATACTCCCCTGTAGGAGTTCTCCCAGCCAGGGTGCAATGATCAGCACTTTGAAGAAATAATTGAATAATGAAGCAGAAGGTTTTAATGACAAGGAACCAAGATGAGTGACATTCAGCAAGGCTCATTGGCTAGCTAGAAAGATTGACATTCAAATGTGAGTTTACGTACCCTTTCTGACTTTTGGTCTAAAACTGGTTTTGGGGGAAGTTTAATTCTGTGCGTGGTGATATTTAATCCTGTGTTTAGTGATGAGATAATTTTCCCTATTCAGCTTTATTTGGAAGGAAAAATGTTAATCTCTGTTCCTGAAAAGAAGCAGCTTTGGAAATCTGACTAGTTCTGTTGTCTATTTGTTCTGGTAATTGGTTTAACAAGCAACAGTTTGTAGGTATTTCTAATCTAATGATTGGTATTTAGGGCAGCTTTTTGCAAGCAAAGAAACTTTTTGTATTTTTGAATAGGTACAGGTAATACTTGACTTACAATAGTTGAACTTACAATAGTTACAATGGCACTGGAAAAAGTGAATTATGACCGTTTTTAACTCTTATGACCATTGCAGCAAACTGTCATTAGGGCAAAGAAGTGATGGCACATGACCACCTGGCCATGGCCACTCGGTCACATGAAGCACCGCAGTTGTGAAATGAGTGATACAGTTGTTAAGAATGTTGCAATGGGCATAAATGATGACCAGTCATAAATGTAAGAAACGGTCAAAAGTGTGAGGAACTGTCAGAAACCACTTGTTTCAGCCCTCTGGGTAGTCCCTGTGTGCATATGGACTACTCAGAGGGCTGAAAAGGTTATTTTTAACCAGTCCTAGCACTTTTGACCAGTCCTCGTACTTACGACTGTCCTCACATTTTATGTTTTTCATGCTATTTTGACACCATTTATGAAGCAGTTATGAAATGAGTGATACGGTTGTTAAGAATGCTGTAACGGCATAAATGTGAGGATGGTTATAAGTGTGAAGACTAGTCAAAAGTGCGAGGACCAGTCAGAAATGACTTTTTTCAGCCCTCTGAGTAGTCCCTATACACATAGCCATGGCCACCTGGTCACATGACCACCAAGCCACACCCACCCAGTCACATGACCACCAAGCCACACCCACCCAAATAAGCCACACCCACAGAACCGATTGTTAAAGAAATTGAATCCCACCACTGTCTGCATTCCAGCGGTTTGAGCCTGACTCCATGAGATGGTCTGAGCTCCCGTTACACGATCCCTAACTCCTGCCCATCAGCAGTTCGAAAGCATGCAATATTGCAAGTAGATGAATGGGTACCATTTCAGTGGGAAAAACTTAGCTGCATTCATGTATACAGAGAGCAGAGGTGAATGCTGGACCTGGCCAGATGAGAGGCATTGCAACCATGAGGTGAGCTGAGACTAGCAGAGGAGCCTGGAAGAGCCAGAAATTCAAGAGCCACTAGCTGATTGATGTAGAGATAGTTTGCCACCTTCAGTGCACCAATGCTGGGCACTGGTATAAGGTCCCATAGATTCCTCTAGGAACACTGTCATTCTGCTGGGAAGGGGGAGACCTGGGGGGAACTTTGTATGGGGTTTCTGTTTATATTTCTTGCTTTGTTTTGCTGTAGCTTTTGGGACCTTGGGAGGGGGAAATCTAACATTTAACATTAATCTAACATTTCAAGCGGGATAAGTTACTTCCTGCCTAGATCACTTGCTATCACAATCTTCCAATAAGAGTTTCCTTTTGAAATGGCTTTCATTTCAAGAGTTCTACTTTCTTGAGAAGACTGGCGAGGCAGGACCTTCCATTAGGCAGGAAGTAACTTTTCCCACTTGAAATGTTAGATTAAACTATTGCAGACTACAATGAAAAATGGGGTGGAACTGCAACTTCCTAAATCCTTACAGCAAGTCCACCCCGTTTTTCATTGTAGTTTGCTGAAGCCTGAAATCACCTCTGACCTCTGTCGTGCTCCTTCCCCTGCTCCACCACCTATTATAGTTGAAGGTGAACAGCATTTTGAAATTAAGGAGATTCTGGACTCTTAAGAAATTCCACGGAGCCACCCAGTACCTTGTGGCATGGAAACACTTCCTTTCCTCACAAAATGAATGGGATCACAAGAAACATGTAAATGCTCCAAGGTTGATATGTTTGTTTCATCAATTGTACCCTGGCAAGCTTCACTGATTGTATTTTTTGTTGTCTCCCCTTCCCTATTTCTATTTCCTTCAGGTGGACTTCCCGTTTTTCTAGGGGGGGCGGCATGTCAGGTCCCATAGATTCCTATAGGGACACTGTCATTCTGGTGGGAAGGGGGAGGCTTGGGGGGATCTCTGTATGGGATTTCTGTTTCTTGCTTTGCTTTTTGCACTTTGCTTTGCTCTGCTCTGCTTTGCTTTGCTATAACCTGATCCTCTCCTGTTTGCAGTTCTTCTATATTGGTATATGAGAATGACCTTGGGAGACCAGGCTGCCCAGGGAATGTCAGATAAAGGACAGAATAGCATGCAGCTGCATAGTTGGAAAGGTTAGAGGCTCAGGATTTACCTTCTGTAAGTTATTGGACTGTACAGGAGATGGCAAGAGAACTTTATTTTCAGGTCTGCAAGATTCTGCTAATGTGACTTTACAATAAAGCAGAATTATCTTAGCTGATCGTGTTTCCTGTCTGGTGTGTCGGATAAGGCTGACACCTTTCCTACTTAAGATTTATGATGCTTTCCATGATTGTTTAAAGAATTTTGGGGGAGGAGTAGGCAAAAAGAATAGAACTCTGTCTGAGAGGAGAAATCTTGTCTGTTGCATCGAATTGCTGTTATGGGTTTGCAACTCTCTGCATCCATTGGATCAATGCAGGTTTTGTTTATTTCTTGCTAGTTTCAGGGAAGTTCTTTTGGGACTCCAGAGGGGAATTAGAGAATTGAAATAAGAGGTGGAAAACATGGCAACAGAACCATGACAAGCTGGCAATGTGTTATTTGGATGATTTAGTCAAGATTGTTCTATCTAGTGATTGGATGATTGGGTCTCTGATTATTGCTGAAGTCAAAATGTTACATGTCTTTGGTCAATATTTGAATTGCACTTTTGTTTCATTTTGTTTTCCTTGTCAAAGACTTTTGAGAAATACAATCAATATTTGGGGCATGATTTCATGGGACCCTTTTTCTCTTTTTTATTTCCTTATCATGGAAATTATTAATAATTTATAATTATTAATAATTTCCATGATAATTAACAGGTGACATCATATTGTTAATACTGTTGCAAGTGTATTTTTTCTGCTGATTACTTTATGGTCAGAAAATAAAAATAAAACAAAATTTTTACTACCCACAGATCTCTTTAATATCAGTCCAACCCTTGATCACCACAGTATATCAAACTGACTTTCATTATATAATGCTGTTATAGCACATCTCTTTTACTGTGTGTATGCATATATACATATATATATACACACAATTACTTGTTTGTATATCTGTTAATATGCATACAGAGAGAGAAATATTAGCAATGATAGCACTATATAATGAAAGTCAGTGTGCTATACCAAGATTTTTCAACTTTGGCCAATTTAAGATGGGTGGACTTCAACTCCCAGAATTCCCCAATAAGCTATGCTATATCACTGTGTTTCTTAACCTCTGCCATTTTAAGATGGGTGGACTTCAACTCTCAGAATTCCCCAACTAGCTATGCTACTTAGGGAATTCTGGGAGTTGAAGTCCACCCATCTTAAAATGGCGGAGGTTGAGAAACTCAGTAATATACCACATTGGTCAGGGGTTGGAGTAATAATGAGAGGCCAAGGGGAAAATCCACCCTCATCCATGAAATTCATTAAGTGATCTCCTAAAGTTCTTGATTTTTAAACACTTTCTGAGGCAATTCCTAATCTCTACTGGTAGTGGTTCTTCCGTATTTAATGAAGGTTTCTTTAACATTTTATCTCAAACACTACATATCACCATAAAACAATGAGCCTCAAAATTGAAAAATGCATTCTTTGTCAAAAACATCAGAAACGGATTTAAAACTGGGAAAATTAATAGAACAGAACCAAACACAAAATTTAGCTTCATTATCTTTGGAAAGAGATGCTGGAACAAAATGTACTCGATTCTTGAAATGTACACAAGAGTTGCAATTAATATTCAGTTTCAATTTGAAACTAGAAACAGGCATGGAGGTGGAATGAATACTCAGATGGTTAAGTTTAAACTGAAAATATTTCATTAGTTTTATTTCTTATATAATAAAGATATATGGGAGGCTTTAAAGACGCATTTACAAACATTTTACTAATAAAAATTCTTACAAGTAGGATGGTTTACTAAAAGGAAAATCCAATCAATAGGATAATAATAATAATAATAATAATAATAATAATAATAATAATAATAATAATAATAACAATAATATGCTACTATTAATAGGGTAATACAGCCAGTTTGATCTAGTGGTTAAGTCAACAGGTTAGAAAGCAGAGGCTGTGAGTTCAAATCCCACCTTAGTCACAAAAGTCAGTTGGGTGACCTTGGCACCAGTAACTCTCTCTTAGCCTAACCTCACAGGGTTGTTATTATGAGGGAAATAGAAGGAGGAATGTGTGTTGGATATGTTAACTCCCTTGAGTTATTTGTGAATATAATAAAGGAAGAAATAAATGAGTAAAATAATAAATGAGTAAATAAAAAATTAAAAAAATGAACAAAGATTGCAATTAGAAACCAAAATCATTTCATTGATTTACCTCTATGTTCCTGTCAAAAACGCTTTCCTAAAAGGGGGAATATAATGTTCATATTTTGAAAAAAAGTAATGTAATATTAGTTAGAGCCATGTGAATTAAGGATAATCTAATTTGAATCATTGATTTGATGAGTCAAATCAGGTTTTCCCTGATTCGATTGCTTCTATTCAATTTGAAGATTAGATTTGGGTGGGTTTTTTTTTAATGTGCATGCATTGAATTCCATTGAATTATGAAATTAATTCACAAAACCCTGACTTCATCCTTATTGAAAGGCATGGGTGGCATATCTACAACTGGAATATTTTATGCAGTTCTGGTCACCATATCTTTTAAAAAGATATAACAGAGAAAAGTGGTGGAAAAGAACAATCCAAATGAAGAATTCAAACACCTGTTTTGTGAGTGGGGCAAAAAGGAACATTTGGGGGGGAAATGAAAAGAAAATATGCATAACTCATGCATGGCATGAAAAGGTTGGATAAAGGAGATATTCATCCAGGGTTATCCAGCGAAGATTATTGGAATGAGATTTAAAATAGAAAGAAAAGAAAAATAGTTCTTCACAGGCCACATAATTAATCTGTGAAATTCATTATGAATATTCAATAGGGATCATTGTCTGTCCTTCAAATTCTGCCATTGCTGGTCTCAAGCCCAGGTGAGAAAGGAGGAGGGTTGGACATTATAACTGCTACAGAAACAGCAGAAAAAGGGCAGAAAACATCCTGCAGCCAAGAAGGCACCACACCCATTTGCACCACTCAGGTGACCCTGAGGACACAGATAAACCTCCAAGTGGTCTCAACGACTCTCTAAAAGAATGCAAATGACCAGCTGTCTGCAAGGAATATAAATCCTTCCATTCCCCAATATCCTGTCCGAGCTGAAGAAGCTTTTTGGATAAGAAGTAAAATGTCTTTAAAGAAAAACCAAGAAAAGCCCAGTTGCCCCCTGAAAAAGCACCTTTGGGACAACCATGACCTGGGTGATTGAGAATCTCCATAGACTTAACAGAAACAGCAAGAAGAATCTCAAAAGATACTGACATATTCACCCCAAAGGTGCCTCATAACAGTGGTGGGATTCAAATAATTTAATAACCCATTCTCTGCCCTAATGACCAACTGGGTGGGTGTAGCTATGGTGGGCATGGCCATGGGGTGTGACAGGCAGCGCTCAGCCTCCTGCACCCCCCCCCAAGCAGAAACGGGCCACAGGGGGGATGCGCCGCACTTCCTACACCCTATTCTGGGCCTAGGATGCCTACATCCTATTCTGGGCCTAGGATGCCTCCCTGAAGCATACTGGGAGTGAAAACAGGGCACATGGGGACTCCTGAGAGAGGAGAGGCAGAGCCAGCCAGAAATTTAGCTACAGGTTCACCCAAACTGGCCCAAACCGGCTGAATCCCACCACTGCATATATGCTATATAACATGGGAGAATCTAATGCTAATATTAAATACTGCCTTGTGTGAGCCTGAAAGCCGATGACTGTAAACTCCTGGAGAATAGATACATCAAGAGCTATCCGTCTCAAACACTCAATGCTATATCTGTGTCTAAATCCTAATTGCAGAAAGAAGATACAAGACAGGGTCATGTCTTCATCTTCTGCTTGTAAGCATCTCAAAGCTATCTGATTGATCCCGGTGAAAACAAATTGCTGGGGAAAGAGGCACTTTGACTGGTTCCAGCAGGGCTATTCTTGTGTTCTGATAAGATGTCAGATTGAGTCAACACTTCCATTCAAATATGCAGTTCCGAGGGGTGATTTGATGACAGTTTGCATGGCTCTAACAGCAATAGCACTTAGATTTATATACCACTTCACAGTGCTTTACAGTCCTCTCTAAGTGGTTAACAGAGTCAGCAAGTTGCCCCCAACAATCTGGGTCTTCATTTTACCTACCTCAGAAGGATGGAAGGCTGAGTCAACCTTGAGCCTGGTGAGATTCGAACTGCCAAATTGCAGGCAGCCAGCAGGGAGCAGGCTCAATATTAATATCAATAATGCACAGACTAAAACTTGTTTTCAAACAAAAGAAAAAAAGAACAAGCTATATCCATAGCTGACATTGATCCCTGGCTTCAGTTATTCATGTTTGATGTTCATATTTAGACTATTGCCAACTTTTTAACACAGGATTATCAATAAAGATTCATCTGATTTAGGTGTCTGCTTTAAACCTGTTAGCCCTTCAAGGTAGACTGGTTAGGAAATCAAAACTACAAGTACTAATACTACCTTTAATTTCACAATAACGGGATCTTGCAGAAAGTACTTCCAACCTCCTCTGCCTTTCAGTTCCAGAGAAAATCCTTTCTGAGACATCTTCTCCACCTCTCCTCATCTCCTTCCTTTGGTCTCAGATTTTCTTATTTTTCTTGTCTACATTGCAGTTCTTCCTTCTGTCTCCCAAGGTTATTCTCACATTCCATTCCAAAACCTGAACTTTGTGCCTTGTAAATGTATCATGATAATTCTACATCACTTCTATCCAGTGATGGGATTCAAATAATCTAACAACCGGTTCTCTGCCCTAATGACCAGTTGGGTGGGTGTGGCCATAGTGGGCATGGCCAGGGGGTGTGACAGGCAGCACTTGGGCTCCTGCATGCCCCTGGGAGCAAAAATGGGCCACAGGAGGGATACGCTGCCCTCCCGCACCCTGTTTTGGGCCTAGGGGGCCTTCCAAAAGCCTCCTGGGAGCAAAAACAGGCTGGGGGGGGGGGGCTGCACACACCGCACCTCTTTTTGGGCCTAGAGGCCTCCATGCACTTACCTGGAAGCCAAAATGGGGCGCATGGGGATTCCTGGAAGGGGTGGGGCCAGTCAGCAATTTAACTACTGGTTTGCCCAAGCTAGCCTGAACTGGCTGAATCCCACCACTGCTTCTATCTTCTTATACTGATCTCAATCATTGACTAACATCTGCCAGGGAGGTTTTTAAAAAAATATTCAAAAAGTCAACCATGATCACGTGATTAAATCTCCATCCCTTTTTTTCTAATGTTGTTGTTGTTGTTATTTAGTTTTTTTAAAAAAAAACAATTCGTTGATATTATATTTGAAATAAATGTTTCAACCGTATTAGTATTATACCGAAATGAACAGCACCAGGAAGACTGGAATTTGATTTCTATTTGATTTTTGACTGGAATTAAAATTTTATGAAATTAATTCGAGTCATTATTCCAAAAGAGCAGAAAGAAATCCGTTTGGAGAATTGAACGAAAAGGGATTTTGATCATAACCCTAAACTGAATTATTTCTCTCGTTTTGGATGGATGGGCAATCAATCTGGATTGAAGCATCGAACCAAATAGATTTTCCAAATCAATATGAGTTATTGCTGATACTCATCAAAGCCAATCTGTTCATTGCTAAGATTTCTCTTTCTATCCTGTGGGGGAAAAAAAACAATTAAAAATTGTTGGCAAAGACCGAAACGGCTGGCATAGCTCTAGAATCTCCTACTGTTTCTCAATATGGCAGGACAGCAGCCTAATAAAGGAAAAGTGCATTTTACACTTCTCAGGTTGTTTATTTTACAACCTGAATCCTCCACCCAAGGCAACAAACAAATCTGAGAATACTATCAAGTGTTTGTGTTTTCCCTATAAAACACAAACACGCTAACCTATTTTTACCGATACATGATCGCCAACAAGCATGTTCTTACCATAATTAATGTAAATTTCAACTTGATTATCCCATAAGCATGCAATTAGTCATTTTACAATGGAGATTACAGGTACAAGATGAGATAATAGACCCTTAACTCTACCTCAATTACAGACAGATTGCTCTCGGTTAATTGAATTAACTATTATGAGTGACCACAGACAACCATCTGTTTGTTTGTAACCTTATATTGTTCTAATTTAAAATCCCCACCCACCATCCCATCTGAATGCGTTAAACCGGGGCCACCTTTAAGCCTCGGCGCTCCATTTGATGAGTTGGAAGAGGAAAATGTTTCCTCACAAGTGGTCAGAAAATGCTGTAGGCAATATGTGAAAAACTAAAGCCATTTAATTATCAGATTTCATCTGGGGGCTACATAGCAGGGAACTGACTTGACTGGTGATGCTCTTTTAAAGAAATCTTTTGAGGAAACTTTTCTTAGGGACGTAGGAAACCGACGGTAGAAAAAGACCCAGTGGTCCATCAAATCTGCTCTTTGAGTCTTTGTTTTGCTTTTAGTTTATTTATTTATTATTTTTATTTTTTGTTGGATGATACACATGTGCTTACTCCAGCATGTTTAAACTCTGTTGCTGATCATTGACCTACTGCCTCTGCTGAAAGTGGGCCCCAAGCTTCCGCTACGATTTCTGTGAAGTAATACTTTCTAACATTACTTTTGAAGTTCCCTCCTGTCAGTTTGAGGTTATGCCCAGTGTTCTTGATTTTTGCTTACTATTGAAAATACTGCCTTCTGGAACCGTTTTCACACTTAATATGCTTAGTATGTTCTTAATGTACTGCTAGTAAAATATCCGTATTCTAAAGAAAGATTGTAGAGATTCTCAATCATCCAGGCCATGGTTGTCCCAAAGGTGCTTTTTCAGGAGGCAATTGGATTTTCTTTTTCTTTTGAAGATGTTTCACTTCTCATCCAAGAAGCTTCTTCACTGGATAGTGAAGAAGCTTCTCTCTATCCAACTCTGACTGGATAGTGTGGAATGGAAGGATTTATATTCCTTTGCATCCTTTTAGAGGGTCGTTGAGGCCACTTGGAGGTTTATCTGTGTCCTCAAGATCACTTGACTAGTGCTTCTGGTTCCTGCAGTCCACAGTTTTTTTCCCTCTGGAAATCCATCCCAACTCCCACACCATTCAAAGGATGTTCATCCCAAATTGTATAGCTAAAAGTCTGAAGAGGTTCTCACTCATCCAGGTCATGGTTGTCCCAAAAGTGCTTTTTCAGGAGGCAACTGGTCTTTCTTGTTTTTTCTTTTGAAGACGATTCGCTTCTCATCCAAGAAGCTTCTTCAGCTCATCAACAACCTTCTAAAACGATGCAAATGACCAACAATGCCTGCAAGGAATATAAATCCTTCCATTCCCCAATATCCTGTCTGAGCTGAAGAAGCTTCTTGGATGAGAAGCGAAACATCTTCAAAAGAAAAACAAAAAAGCCCAGTTGCCTCCTGAAAAAGCACCTTTGGGGTTCTGAGGGAAGGCTTTATTTACTGCAAAGAATCTCACCCCAATCAGTGGGGACATATTCCCACTCCTTCTTCAGGGTAAAAATGAACGCCGTTTTCATTTTTCGTTAAATAGAGGAGTAGTAACCCTTTTACTATTTAAGACAAAGAAATAAATACATCCATCTGACTCAGTAGTGGGTTTCAAATCCCATCACTACCAGTTCGCTCATGGGCACATGCAAGATTGCGCGCACGATGCTTCTGCACATGCACAGAAATGTCCAGCCAAGTGGGTGGAGCCTCCCGCTACCACCACTACCGGTTTGCCTGATCCGGGGCAAACCGGTAGCAACCCACCACTGGTCTGACTGAATAAATCATAGAATTATATAGTTGAATCAGACCACAAAGATAATCTAGTCTGGACTTCCTCACCCTTGACAACTTGAAGATGTGTGGACTTCAACTCCCAGAATTCCCCAACCAGTTGCTTAGGTATTCCCACTGCCTTTTCTTGAGGCATAGAGATCACAGCTGAGGGGCCCATGTTAATGAGGAGCTGCCAGACCAGAGGTGGGTTTCAGCAGGTTCTCACTAGTTCTGGAGAACCGGTTGCGGAAATTTTGAGTAGTTCGGAGAATCAGTAGTAAAAATTCTGACTGGCTCCACACCCATCTATTCTCCCAACTTGCTGACCGGGAGGAAATGGGGATTTTGCAGTAACCTTCCCCTGGATTGGGAAGGGAATGGAGATTTTACAATATCCTTCCCCTGGAGTGGGGTGGGAATGGAGATTTTACAGCATCCTTCCCCTTCCACGGCCACCAAGCCATGCCACATTCACCAAGCCACACCCACAGAACCGGTATTAAAAAAATTTGAAACCCACCACTGTGCCAGACCATCTGACCATTTCAGCCAATCTGCAATTAATATTTTATGGGCACTCCTAAGAAGCTGATTGGCAGGCAGTAATGCAGCCATCCTGACTGGGCCAGGTTTACTGCATAAATAAGCAACAGAGAAGTGTTCCTCTGCTGATTAATTCAATCCATGGGGAGGTTTAATGCCCTGTAAGAAAGGAAAATGAATTGTCAATTAATTACAGACTCTTACTAGAACGTTCCTGCTGAGAGGACCATATGTGTCGATGTTGTTCACTAGGATTTATAAGACCAAGAATCTCTATCCTTCCCAATCACATGGCACATAATAAACTTCAGTAGATTCAGAGAAACCCAGGATTTTTCCTGGAGGGGACTAATTGTCTGTCTAGTACCTCAGACCTAGCATGGCAAAGAGGTTCCAAACTATCTCCTTTTGTTGCTCTTCAGAATAATGACCTTTCCAGCTTGCTACAGCCAGAACAGATTTGATTTCTTTTCCATCTGCTCAGCTCCTGACAGCCTTCTAAACATCAGCCACATTATGATGGAATTAAGTAGTGTACAATATGGTCTTTTCTTTCTACTGTATTAGTTCCTGTCTCTAGATATAACCTATATTCCAGATTAGTCTGGAAGATGAACCTCCTCCAAGTCTAATTAATTAAATACATGCATTTATTCATTAAATAAATACAATACTACCAGACTGTCCTTCTTACTAGGAAGTCCAGATCAGGGATAACAGATAGCTAAACTAATGGATCTACTAGCTTGCCTCCATCCCCACATAAATCCAATTTTGTTCATCATGATATATTGAGATGCTACAAAAAGTGCAGAGAGGAGCAACAAAAATTATGAGAGGCCTGGAAGCTAAAATGTATGACAAAGGTTGTAGGAACTGGTTATGTCTATAGTCTAACAGAAAAAAAGTTTAAAAAGGGTGACATGACAGCAGTCTTCCAATAATTGAAGTGCTATCACGAAGAAGAATGGGACAAAGAATAGAATCTATGCTCCAAAGCACCTGATGGCAAATAAATAAATAAATAAATAAATAAATAAATAAATAAATAAATAAATAAATAAATAAATAAATAAATAAATAAATAAATAAATAAATAAATAAATAACAGATGGAAAATTATCAGAGAGAAATCAAATCTAGAATTAAGGGGAAATTTTCTGATGATGGGAATACTTAATCAGTGGGATCCCTTCAGAAGTTGTTGGTGCACCATTATTGGAGGTTTTCAGAAAGAAACTGGACAGCCTTTTGTCTGGAATGATATAGAGTATTCTGCTTGAGCAGGGAAGTGGACTAGAAGACTTCCAAGTTTTCTTCCAAACCTGTTATTCTGTTAAAAGGTTGTTTTTCCTTCTGGCGGGAAACCTGCTCATTATTTTTGTTGACTTATTGGGATTAAATATATGGCATTAATATGGTGCCTCATTGCTGAAATGAAATAGAAATGAGAGTGAGAAGGACACACGTTGCTGTCTCCACAAAAGGACGTTTTCACATTCCGGCATGTTTTTGTGGTATCACCCCACATAGTCACGTCTACGTAGTGAAAAATTGGCTTGTCAACATTTCTAGTCCAGTAACTGCAGTCCACTGGCTCAGTAATTCATTCACTGAAGTTCTCTTCTTTCTAATAGCCAAAGGAAAAATAGTGACTTCAACAAACAGTTTTAAAAAGAGGAGGGGAGGAGTAAGGAAGTGAAAAAGTAGCTGGAATGTAAGGAAGGGAGAAAGTAAATTCTGTTATCACATTTTCATGAAAATGTCAAGCAAGATTCATATCAATAGTGCTTTCAGGCTCCAATTGTTGGGACATATGTTCTGGAATTAATATGAGGGAAGAGAAAAGCACTGTGGCAGGATATATTTTTCAGGTTTGGTTTCTTCAAAAAAATCTATAGGATTTAGGCTGAATACAAATAGCAAGAGATTCCTTCTACAGGCTGCTTAGGGCAGAAGAAAGTTTTCCTAGTTACCCATTCTCTTTCATTAAAACTCAGGGTGATCCTTGGAGAACTCAAAAACCGAGTCTATTTGTGTGTTTTTTAAAAAAAAAATTAAAAAAACCAAGTCTAAAGATACTGTCATGTCCTCATCAACCATATCTTAAAGCATTAAGAAATGTGTTATCTTTGCCTACTGGAGTTTCAAGTAATATTTTAGAGTTAATAAAAGTTGATAATCTCCCATGCATCTCTATGTTCTTTTTTTAATGCAGTCAAGTAAGCCAACAGCCATTCCCGTAATCTTTGAGTTCCACAAGTTAATTATGCATTGAGGAGAAATGTATTTCATTTTGTCAGCTGTAGATAATAACTTATGAGATCAGAGTGAGGAAACTGGCCTCTGAAGCCACATGTGATCCCAATGGTTCTCTGTGTGTGTGTGGCTTCAGGAGAAACCTCCAGCAATACTGATGAATTTTCCTAACACCATTTCCCAAAATCAGTATGGGAGATGGGAAACACATAAAATATTTAACTCTAAACCTTAAATAGATTTAAAATAATTGACAGAGCAAAAGCAAACTCTCAGGCAATTTCCTTACCTTCCTCCCTCCCTCCACCCTGCCAGTAAAAACTGAAAGGAACAAGAATGCTAAGTGTGGATCAGATGCGGTTTTGACTTAGCCCACACCTTACTGTTACATAGAAACACTAAAAATGTTCCAACCTAATCTGACAGCCGTGTTGTAGATCAAGCCTGGAAACATATTCCTTTTGTACCACTAAATTGTGGCAGGATCAGTTAATTTGAAGAATGTTAAATTATTGCTCTGTAAACCACTACATTCTGGGATGCAGTGACTCAATGGCTAAGACACTGAGCTTGTTAATCAAAAGGTTGGCAGTTCAGCAGTTCAAATCCCTAGTGCCGCGTAATGGGGTGAGCTCCCGTTACTTGTCCCAGCTTCTGCCAATCTAGCAGTTCAAAAGCACGTAAAAAATGCAAGTAGAAAAATAGGGACCACCTTTGGTGGGAAGGTAACAGCGTTCCATGCGCCTTTGGTGTTTAGTCATGCCGGCCACATGACCGTGGAGAAGTCTTCGGACAGCGCTGACTCTTTGGCTTTGAAACGGAAATGAGCACCGCCCCCTAGAGTCAGGAAGGACTAACACATATGTGCGAAGGGAACCTTTACCTTTTTAAATGACTACCTTAGCTACTGAAAAATTAAGTTTGCCATCTGAAGTCTACTACAGTATGAAGATGTTTTTCAATGTTGAATTATATAAAGAATATTGCCATGGCTTAAAATAAGCTTTTGGCAATCTTTGTGGGAAGAGCAAAATACTTACACCAATTTAAATTATAAATTACAGTTACCAACAAGGCTTCAACTTCCATCCTTTCCATCCCTCACTACAGGTAGTTGGATGATTCAATGTTACAACAGCACCAAAAAAAGCGAAAAAGATTAAATGGGATTAATAAATAAATTTATGAGTGTTTTTCACACTTATGACCATTGCAGCATCCCTACGGTCTTGTGATGAAAATTTGGGCACTTGACAATTGGCATGTATTTATAAGGGCTGTGGTGTCCCAGGTGTTCGCATTTTACGACCTTCTGGCAAACAAAATCAATGGGGAAGCCAGATTCATTTAACAACTGTGATTCACTTAACAACTGTGGAAAGAAAGGTCGTAAAATGGAGCAAAGCTCACTTTACAACTATCTTGCTTGGCAACAGAAATTTTGGATTTAATTGTGGTGATAAATTGAGGACTAGCAGTACCTAGATCTATCTACAGAGTAAGTCAACTTCCTTGTCATCACCATAAAAATATGCAACAAACATATAAATGATATGTTATATAGAAAATTCACATTCTTGCATGCTTCTATATTCTACCCACAACACAGCACCAAATTAATAATCTAGGCTGTCTGCAATAGTCACCCGTGTTCTTCACACAAATGCTTCAGTGACGGAATTAAACCAGGCACCCAGGAAATTGAACTACCTATCCAATGGGTTCAAAGAGCCTTGGAGGCGCAGTGGTTAGAGTGCAGTACTGCAGGTTACTTCTGTTGACTGCCGGCTGCCTGTAATTTGGCAGTTCAAATCTCACCAGGCTCAAGGTTGATTCTGCTTTGCATCCTTCCGAGGTGGGTAAAATGAGGACCCAGATTGTTGGGGGGGAGGGGGCAATAGACTGACTCTAAACTGCTTAGAGAGGGTTGAAAAGTCTTCTCTAAGTGGTTTGTGAAGTGGTATATAAGTCTAAGTGCTATTGCTATTGCTATTGCTATCAATAGCCAAATCAGTAGAGTGAGATCATTTCCAATGGAGGATCAGAGTGAGGGTGTTTTCCCCACCGCTTTGAAAGAAGCGGTGGTGAGGCCCCTCCTCAAGAAACCTTCC
This sequence comes from Masticophis lateralis, assembly GCA_030761175.1. NCBI lineage: Eukaryota > Metazoa > Chordata > Lepidosauria > Squamata > Colubridae > Masticophis > Masticophis lateralis. The sequence goes on along the minus strand of JAUDYJ010000002.1, from coordinate 269,967,247 downwards.
CTGTACCCGACAATGTTGGTAAATTATCGTCCCGTCTCCAACCTTCGCTTTGTTGCGAAGGTTGTTGAGAGTGTGGTGGCGCGACAACTGCCTCAGTACCTGGATGAATCGACCTATCTAGATCTGTTCCAGTCAGGCTTCAGGTCCGGGTACAGCACAGAGACGGCATTAGTCACGTTGGTAGATGATCTCTGGAAGGCTCAGGACAGGGGTTGCTCCTCTGTCCTGGTCCTATTAGACCTCTCAGCGGCTTTTGATACCATCAACCATGGTATCATGCTGCACCGGTTGGAGGGGCTAGGAGTGGGGGGCACTGTGTTGCGGTGGTTCTCCTCCTTTCTCTCCAACCGGTCGCAGTCTGTGTTGTCAGGGGGGCAGAGGTCGACCCCGAGGCCCCTTGTATGTGGGGTGCTGCAAGGATCGGTCCTCTCGCCCCTTCTGTTCAACATTTATATGAAGCCGCTGGCTGAGATCATCCGTGGTTTTGGGGTGAAGTACCATCAGTACGCTGATGACACTCAGCTGTACATCTCCACCCCAGACCACCCCAATGATGCCCTCGAAGTGATGTCCCGGTGCCTGGAGGCCGTACGGATCTGGATGGGGAGGAACAGACTCAAGCTCAACCCTTCCAAGACTGAGTGGCTGTGGTTTCCGATATCCTGATATAGTCAGTTGGTGCCATCTCTGACTATTGGGGGCGAGTTATTAGCCCCCACGAATGGGGTTCGCAACTTGGGCGTCCTCCTGGACTCACGGCTGTCTTTAGAAGGGCATATGACGGCCGTGGCCGGGAGGAGTTTTTATCAGGTTCTCCTGATTCGCCAGTTGCGTCCCTTTTTAGATCGGGATGCGTTACGCATGGTCACTCATGCCCTCATCACCTCACACCTGGATTACTGTAATGCTCTCTACATGGGGCTCCCCTTGAGGAGCACCGGGAGGCTCCAACTGGTCCAGAATGTGGCCGTGCGGGTGGTGATGGGAGCGACATGGCGCTCCCATGTGACTCCCCTCCTGCGCGAGCTGCACTGGCTTCCAGTGGTCTTCCGGGTGCGGTTCAAGGTTTTAGTTACCATCTTCAAAGCGCTCCATGGCTTAGGACCAGGGTATCTTTGGGACCGCCTTCTGCCACAAACAGCCTCTCACCGACCAGTCCGCTCCCATAGAGAGGGTCTCCTTAGGGTGCCATCGGTCAAACAGTGTCGACTGGCGGCCCCCAGGGGGAGAGCCTTCTCTGTGGGGGCACCTACCATCTGGAATGAGCTCCCCCCTGAGATAAGGAGGTTACATGACCTGGGTACTTTTCGCCGCGCCTTGAAAACATTTTTATTTGAACAAGCTGGGCTGGCTTAACCTCCTTTATTTTGGGTTTTTAAATTTTTATAATTATAATTGGATTTTTAAACTGTTGAGCCAAATTATTTAATTTGTTTTAATAATTTTTTAACTTTTGTATTTATTGTATCTTATCCTGGCTGTTCACCGCCCTGAGTCCCGTCTGAGAGTAGGGCGATATATAAATTTAATAAATTAATAAATAATAATAATAATAATAATAATAATAATAATAATAATAATAATAATAAATCTATTAAAAGGCAAAACCACCAAACAGATCAAAATGACACTACCGGTTGTTGCCTACAGCTCACACCTTAAATCACTCATATGCTCTTTATTTATATATTTACTTATATCCCACTGTTAATGTTTTTATAAATAGCTCAAAGTTGCAAACATTTATTTATTTATTTATTTATTTATTATTAATTAAGCTTGTATGCCGCCCTCTCTCCGACAAGGACTCAGGGCAGCTCACAGGAATAAAACAAGCAATAAATCAAAAGTGTTAAAAGCTATTAAAATTCCCCTTAAAAACCCCTTCAGTCCCATCTGGCCTGGTGAAATAACCATGTCTTAAGGTCACAGAGGAAGGAGCGCAGGTCAGGGCCACCCGGAGCTCCAGGGGGAGTTGATTCCATGAAGTAGGTGTGCCCACAGAGAAAGCCCGTTCCCTAGGAGTCGCCAGTCAACACTGCCTGGCCGACAGCACTCCAAGAAGACCCTCCCTGTGGGAACGCACCGGGCGATGGGGAGCAGTTGCTGGCCGCAGATGGTTGGTCAGGTACCCCGGGCCTAAGCCATATAGGGCTTTATAGGTGATAACCAGCACCTTGAATCTCACCCGGAGGGCAACCGGTAGCCAATGCAGGTCACGCAAACATATCCAATATCCTTTTCACTTCCTATTTTCCTACAACAACAACTCTGTGAGGTAGGTTGGGCTGAGAGAGAGGGACTGGCCCAAGGTCACTCAGCTGGCTTTCAGGCCTAAAGTGGAGCTAGAACTCATGGTTTTCCAAGTTCTAGCCTGGGGCCTTAACAAAACTAGATCAAACATGAGTTATTAATAAGCTACAGCCCATATTAGACAATGTCAGTGGGTGGCAGGCCCATGCTTGCAAAAAAGACAACTTCCCAACGTGAAACAGATTCTTGCAAGCAACAATAAACCCCAGACCAACATGAAATCCAGGTCATTCAAGAACCTCAAAAGTCTATTTTGTCCCCATATCTACATCATCATAAGCTTGAACACGTAATCTACCAGCAATGTCTTTCTGGATTCTACATAGAATAAATAGAAGAAATTTTGGGCAGAATAAATAGGGAGAGGTTTGACATCAGGAATCAAATCAAAGAATTTCTGAGCATTTCAAACTGGGTTTATGGTTAAAGAACAGACTTTTAAAAAAGCATCTGGTCACCAAAAGTCTGCCATTCTCAAGTGGTCCAAACCATTTTAGTATTCTCTCATCTCATTCCCACCCAACTATTCATGTCAACTAATAAAACAATAAAGCTTTTTTGCCACTTACACACGTAATCAGAATTTTAGTTCAACCTTACCCATAATGCTTTCATGATCACCTTTCACCGGAGTTACATGCAACTATCAACAAACAGTAATTTCCATTAAACCCAAGGCAACCTAAATGATAGCAATCCATTCTTTCCAGAAACACATTTCAGCCTTTCCATTCATAATTAAACTTCCATCTTCATTTCTCTATTCACCTCCACTCTATAAGCAGAGCACCTCCCTTCCGATTTATCTTTATTTTCCGATTTATCTTTATTTTATTTCACAAAACAGCAACCCTTCCCCTTCCTTCCTTCCTTCCTTTCGTTAATGCATGCTCTTTACAATTTTCTCCTCTTAGGTTTCAAATTGCAATTTTCCATAAGTTGAGATCATCACCAGATGGATTTTGATTGTTACCACCCACTCACTGTGCTTTGATTAAGATATTCACATAACACTTTTTAAAAAGCTAATCTGACTAGGAAGCCTGCATCTAACTGCTTCCATGCCATATGTAAATTCCTTGTTAATAGCGTGGACAGAACTAATCACTTTGGTCACTTTTCGGCCAGCATACCACAAATACAAAGTATGCCACAAGTACAGAGACCGCCTGAATATGTTCCTTCTGTTCTGTGCAACCCAGAATCTCTAATCTAAAAACTACAGTAGTTTACAAGTCAACAACTGATGCCTGGTTTCCAATTAGAGATGAATATAATAAGTACAGGTGCATTTCTAAACTGAAAATTTGGCTAGAGATCATATTCTCTCTCTCTCCCCCTTTAGAATAGGGGAAGATTTTATCCTGTCTGTCCCCCCACCCCAGTTCATAATATGTTATGATCAGAGGTGGTATTCAGCTGGTTTGGACAAGTTTGAGCAAACCGGTAGCAGAGATCACGGGTGGGCCACCCCCCCAATCCCCCACCCCTGCTCTATGCCATCCTTCTTAGGCACATTTTTGAGGCTGGGCGCATGTGTGGAAGGTGCACACACAAGCAAAGTGCATGCACGGAAGGCGTACATGAACTGCTAAGCACATGCACAGAAGGTGCACACGCGGGGCGAACCAGTGGTAACAAAATGTGAAACCCACCACCGGTTATGGTGAAGACATCATTATGAACCTCCATGTGTAATTTTCTCTGTGTCTCTCACTGTTTCTTGTCCCAAAGGTGCTTTTTCAGCACCTTTGGGACAAAGAGGCAACTGGTTGGTTGGGTTTTTTTGAAGACATTTCACTTCTCATCCAAGAAGCTTCTTCAGCTCTGACAGTATGGTGAGGAATGGAAGGATTTATACCCCTTACAGACAGCTGGTCATTTGCATTCTTTTAGTGAGTTGTTAAGGCCACCTGAAAGTTTACCTGTCATTGGGGTCACCTGGCTATTCAAATGGATGTGGAGCCTTCTTGGAACTGTTGAAAGGACTGTGTTGTAGACTGGAAATAGATGATGTTGTATCATAAATGCATAGCACAACATCGGAGAACAGACCCATTAGGACTAGATTCAACAGTCTTATCTGCATTTAAAAGACACAGGCCACTCTTTTGAAGACAGCAAAGTCCACATTTTAGACAGAGAGGACCACTGGTTTGAAAGAGGGGTCAAAGAGGTCATCTACGTCAAAATTGAACCGCCCTCTATCAACAGAAGGGGAGGGATATGACATCATTTATCTCTAGTCTACAACACACCCATTTGCACCACTCAGGTGACCCTGAGGACAGAGATAAACCTCCAGGTGGCCTAAATGACTTGCTAAAAGAATGCAAATGACCAGCTGTCTGCAAGAAGTATAAACCCTTCCATTCCCCACCATACAGCCAGAGCTGAAGAAGCTTCTTGGATGAGAAGCGAAACATCTTCAAAAGAAAAAAACCAGAAAGTCCAGTTGCTTCTTGAAAAAGCACCTTTGGGACAATCATGCCCTGGGTGACTGAGAAACTCCATAGACACTCACTGTTTCTTGCTTTTTTTCCCCCTTATTTTTCCCTAATCAATGAAAATCCACTAAGTATTAGAAAATTAGATAATTGCTCTGCTCTACTATTCTTTTGAGTGGCAGTTTTAGCTGCTCTCCAGAAGCACTCTGGAGAGCTTTGAACATACAAATCATAGTTCCTAATCTGAGAATGCTCTGTTGGAGTAAAACATTTGCAAACCAGAAAAGGAAAGGAGATGTTTTCACAGTATATAGAAACTTTTGTGCCTTGTATGGTAGAAATACTGTACATGATAAAACTTAATAAAGATTTGGGGAATTGGTCAACCAGACTTGTCAAAAATACACAGATGTGGCATAAATATGAAGACCCATCAAACTCTGATACATCCAGTTAGATAAAGGGCAACCATGATAGATGCCTAAGGAGTGTGATTGACCCCCTAACTCAGAGGTCTGCAACCAAAAGCACTCAAAGAGCCATTTGGACCCATTTCCCACAGAAAAGAAAACATTGGGAGCCACAAAACCTGGGTGGGCGTGGCCCAACTCGACATCATTCACTTTCACCAGGCACATGACTGCCTAGCCGTGCCTACCCAGCCAGTCATTAGAGCAGAAAACCAGTTGTTAAAAAACACCGAGAATCACAAAACCCTTTTGACATCTCTCTCTCTCTCCTCCCTCCCCCGTCTCTCTCCATCTCTCTCTGTATCTGTCTGTCTCTGCCCTGGCTGCTTCTCCATCCACCGCCATCACCCTTACCTTCTCAGGCCAGGCGAGGAGTGACTGGGTGGGGAGGGCAAGGGGTGGGGCAAGCCAGTAGTGGGATCACCAGACAGGGACCCACAGTAGTGGGTCCAAGTGGCCACATGTGGCTCTGGAGCCGCAGGTTGCTGACCCCTGCCCTAACTACTTTCAAACAATGCTTGTTTCAGACTAAAAGAACCTGCCTTCCAACTCCAGGAAGCTATTATTTTTCTCTTTTAAAAATCTTCTGTTTTTCTACCTTATTCCCAACATGCCTGAGAATTTCAGTATTGCTTCTCTTACTGGTGTTTTTGACTTTGTTTTGTTAGGAGGGATGAGCAAGTTTCTCTCTGTGTAGTCTTTTTCCAACCATCATTCTGAAGTTTCTAGCTATCATTTCCTCATAAAGAAAAAAAAATAGGAACATTTTTGGGAGTCCTTTGGTTGTTTGCTGGCAGGTTTTTCATTACCAGACCAAGTAATATCATCAGTGTTTTCTTTTTTCACATTGTTAATATGTTTTTTTTCCCCCATACTTTCTCTGGGGAAGATACTTTGCTGGAGAGGTGATTGTATAATCGAAAAAAGATCATGCATAGATATGTATTGTATTTCATATAATGCAATAATGCAAGAAGAGCACATTCACCTACAATTTTATAAAAGTCCACTTCCAGTTTTTTAAGAAATTGTGGAATCAACTTCTTTTTAATTACTTTCATTGAAAAGTATTTCAGGAAGGAAGGAAGGAGCATTTTCTCCCTTTCAGTACTTACATCACCTGTAAACGTTTTTTTTTTCTGAAGCAGGTTGTGCAGAAATGAATTTCTGGGCTTCTTATTTTAATCATTGACTTTTCAATTGAGGTGCTAATTGGGAATTATGCATTCTATTTTTATCTCCAATTTGTTTTATGAAAGGTTTTGCATTGTATAAATCATGTTCTGGCAGGTGGGGAAAAAACTCGGATATTTATGAATCAAGTACCAATTATGACAGTTGGTAGGGTTTATCTGCCCCTTGCTCGCCTTAAAACACTAGAATGGGTTAATGCTAGTTATCCCAGGACTCTAGACTAAATTGGGAGGTGGAAAAACCGTGCAGGAAGAAGGCAATGATAAATCACTTCCATATTGATGTCAAGAAAATTATACAAATACATCCTTGTAATCACCTGGGGTTAAGCAGAACTCCACGGAACGATAATAATGATATCATCTACAGATCATCTATTCAAAGCATATACAACAATGAGGCCCTCAGGAGCGCAAACAGAGGGAAGCAGACTGGTCAAATCAGTATTTTTAATGGAAAGTGAGAATGACTTTGGAAGACAAGAGGAAAGAGATACTGCTTAGATAGCAGTTAAATAAAAGGAGGAGGAACCAGCAGAGAAAGAAACTTAGAATAGATCCACTCTAAACAGTGGTGTGATCCTGCTGGTTTAACAACCAGTTCGGTGATGGCGCGTGCGCAGTTTTATCTGTCAAAATTTTTTATTGTGGTTTTTTTTTTGTTTTGTTTTCCAAACTTCCAGTACATAATCGATCAAACAATGATACTTTTCCCACAGGTTAGATTAATTATTCCTATATATTCTATAAATCATATATATATATATCTTAAACTTTATACAAGTGTTTATCCATTTTTAATTTGGTTATCAATCCACCTGTACCAATTATCCCACACCGTATAGTATTCTGAATCCTCTTTTTCATTTAATTCTAATGTTAGTTTATGCATTTCAGTGCAACTGAATATTTTTTGAATAATGGATTCCTCTGGTGGTATATTGTTTCCTTTCCAATGTTGTGCATATGTTATTCGCGCTGCTGTGAGTATGTGTATGATTAAATGTCCTGTTTTTTTGTCATATTTAGTCTTTAGCACTCCCAAGAGAAAGGTTTCTGGAATCAATTCAATTTTATTATTAATTAGTTCTTGTATCTAATTTTGTATTTTACTTCAATTCCTCTTCGTTTCAGGACGTGACCACCACATATGGAAGAAGGTACCTTGGTGATGCCCACACTTCCAACATTTAGGACTTACATTCGGATAGATTTTTGCCAATCTTGCAGGTGCTAAGTGCCATCGGTATAGTATTTTATATTGATTTTCTTTGTATGATGCCGCTTTTGTTAATTTGTAGTTTTTATTCCAAATCGTGCACAGTTTTACGAAAACTTACCTTTCGCATTACTGCTGGGAAGTAACACAACTGAGGCAAGACAATCCGCTCTGCCATGCAAATCAGCTGAGAAGATATAGGTCAGTAAAGCACAGGGGTGGGCGGGCAGGCGGGCCATCTGATTGTCAGAGCGAATCGGTTCAGTCTCAGCTGATTATCAGAGCTACCAGTTTACCCAAACCGGTCCGAACCATAGGATCCCACCCGACTATAAGTTATCATATAGTAAAAAGAGATGGCAAGAAGTTTGTATTTTCAGACTTGCAAGCTTCTGTTAATGTAGCCTTATGATAAAACAGAATTAGTTCATGTGGTCATGTTTCCTGTCCGATCAACTTGGAAGCCTGACTTAATTGCACCACCGCAATGCAAGCCTGGCTAATTTGTGTGTGCGTTGTGATATCACATGCAAGTTCAGAAAGGCAGAGCTTGCAACATGACAATCTATTATTGTGATGAAAGGATCAAGACTTTGCAGAAGATCCCTGCAAGTACCTGGTGTTTAACTGGAAGCAAATTGTTTCCTTTAAGACCCAGCTATGTTTGCTCCAAGAGAAGTTATCTGTTAAGTTAATTTTGGCCTTTTCTCTAATTTGTTTGATAGATGATAGGATTCCAAAAAAGATAAAGAGTTCAGAGAATGCAGAAATCAGTAAATGCACTATTTTTTTTATTACAACACCTTGCTAATAAAAAAATGCATGTAATTACAAGTATATTCCTTTCCCTGGTTTGTCAAAACATCACCTTCCTTACCCCTGTATTTCATTTTCATAAAATAAAGGGGGAAGAACTCTTTCATTTTCATAAAATGAAAAAAAAAACTTTTATTTACTGCTGAAATTAGAATAAAACAAAAGCTGTAGTTTGGTTATATATAAACATAATTAAGAATTGCTTAAGATGAAGTCAAACATCTTAGCATATGGTGTATATCAGCCAGTTATTTAGCATGGCCAAATCATTATGCTTGCAGAGCGCTTATTGGCATAGCATTTCCTAATCTTAAACAAGCAAAGATTTCTTGGAATATTATTTTTTAGGCGGCTGGGGAAGGGGATTTATTTTAACACCTTGTAATGAATTCAAAATCAGTCTGTGGTGGGGTGAGTTGGTGGAAGATCTATTGTGGCCAGCATTATGATGCTTAGAAGAAATATTCACAGAAGAAAAGTGCCATCATGTGGTGGTAATACACTCACATTTATTCTAGAATATTTGAAACAATTATAACCAACTATATAGCAAACTTTATTTTATATACTGTGTTTCACCGAAAATAAAACCCTACCAGAAAACAAGCCCTAGCATGATTTTTCTAGATGCTCATAATATAAACCCTACCATAAAAATAAACCTCAGTTAAGATTGTCAGCCAGACGGATGCATTTCGTACCATATTTCCCTGAAAATAAAACATCACATGAAAATAAACCCTACTGTGTCCTTTGAGCAAAAATTAATATAAGACTTAGTTTTATCTTTGGGGAAACATGGGTATGTATGTGTATGTAGACATACTTTCCTTCTTCAGCTTTCAACACAAATATACAACATTAGAACCAGTATGAGCTGTCGTGGCGCAGTGGTTAGAATGCAGTACTGCAAGCTACTTCTGCTGACTGCCAGCTGCCTGCAGTTCGATTCTCACCAGATCAAAGTTGACTCAGGCTTTCATCCTTCCGAGGTGGGTAAAATGAGAACCCAGATTGTTGGGGGCGATATGTTGACTCTGGAAACTGCTTAGAGAGGGCTGTAAAACACTGTCAAGTGGTTTATAAGTCTAAGTGCTATTGCTACTGCTATTGCTATTGCTATTGCTATTGCTAATAAGTTGCCATCATGGTCTGGCTACACATTACACTTCTGTGGAAAGTCATTGGCCTTAAAAGAATACCGAAAGCTCCCTCTGAACAGTAGATAGATAATCTGAAAAGGATCCCCCGGAGGAACAAAAAAAAAAAAAAAAGGCAAGAATTTTCCTTTTATCTCTTGTTTATCTCAACCAGCTTATTTCTCCCTAGCATTTTGAAACAAGAAACATTAGCAGAATGAGATAACACCTATTATTAAGCAGCAGCAACTTTATATCAATGCTTTTCAGACTTGACAATTTTCAGATGTGTAGATTTTAACTCTCAGAATTCCTGCTAGCTGAGGAATTCTGGGAGTTAAAATCCATACATCTTAAACTTGTTAAAGTTGAAAATGTCTATGGAGGTTATCATTTATCCCAGAGGTGGGTTTCAGCAGGTTCTGACCAATTCTGGAGAACCGGTAGTGGAAATTTTGAGTAGTTCGGAAAACCGGTAGTAAAAATTCTGACTGGCCCCGTCCCCATCTATTCTTTGCCTCCCAAGTCCCAGCTGATCAGGAGGGAATGGAGATTTTACAGTATTCTTCCCCTGGAGTGGGGAGGGAATGGAGATTTTACAGTATCCTTCTCCTGGGGTGGGGTGGGAATGGAGATTTTACAGTATCCTTCTCCTGCGGTGGGGAGGGAATGGAGATTTTACAGTATCCTTCCCCTGGAGTGGGGTGGAATGGAGATTTTACAATATCCTTCCCCTGCTATGCCCATCAAGCCACGCCCACCAAGCCATGCCACACCTATCAAGCCACACCCACAGAACCGTAGTAAAAAAATTTGAAACCCACCACTGATTTATCCAGGTCATGATTGTCCCAACAGTGGTTTTCTTTTAAAAGCAACTGGGCTTTCTGACTTTTTTTTTAAAAAAAAGATGGTTTACTTGCCATCCAAGAAACTTCTTCCGTTCATGAATCTTCCGTTCAACTGAAGAAGCTTCTTGGATGAGAAGCAAGACATCTTAAAAATAAATCAGACAGTCCGGTTACATTTAAAATAAATGCACCTTTGGGGCAGATCTGAAAACCACTTCTTTATATGGCCAACACTCTCTTCTGGGAAGAGTTTTAGTTTCCTGTTAGATTGAATATCCACAAAGTTGTTGTTTCGGGTCTTGGCATATTTATCGGAAATAGGAAATATTTAGACGGATTCTTTCTGCCTGAAAGCCACAATCATTTCGAATAAACAATACCTCTCTAATTGGAGAAGCTAGTTAGGAAACTAATGGACCCATTAGAAGGAAATACCTTGACCAGACAGATGTGTCCAATTACTTTATGCAAGTAACTTTTCCTAGAACGTGAGGGGATTAGTTGTGATAATAAAAGGCAAAAAGACTGTAAGCCAGCAGCACTTCGCTCTTATTCTGAGACCACCAGCAAGCTTTTCTTGAGTATCTCAGCCATCTGGAAAGTGCCTTCAGGATCATTAGCAGCCAAACCTTGTTATTTTTCAGGTTTTTGAGTAGACTAGCCAGGTGTTAGATTCAGTGCAGCACTGCTGCTCTTGGGATTAGCTAAGATTTTCGCCATCATCCCAACTAAAATCCTCAATTAAGTTTCTAATTTCTGCTGGCTGGGTCATAAATTTCTGTGTCATGTTGCTTATATTTACAGCAAAAACAAAGGTTTATTAGCCTTCGTTATAAACTGTAATGTATTCTTTGCTCCCATGCTAAAGGGAGGGAAGACAATTCTTTCAATGTATCCACCAGTGTCTCCTGCATACTAAACAGATACCTGAGCTACTCTTCAGGGATTCATTAAATTCACAGCCACAAAAAGTTCTGCTTTCCTTGGAATAGATGGGCAGCTTTTCCAAAAGGGCGGGAGGACCTATTGCCAAGACCCAAGTTACACTACACTGAAAAAAAAAATAATAGCAATGAAAAGAAGATTGCAATAACAGCACCATACTTCCTTGAAGATAACATCTACAGATCTGAGAGACAAAACTGGAATGCTGCATTTTGTTTTGGATGCTAATGAATGGCTAGGATTAGGGCAGAAATTAGTTGTCATTTCACCTTTCCTTAAGCAATTTTCAGTCTCTTTCATTATACACATAAACTAAATGTTCACCTGTTTTCAAATTTCAGAATGCAACAGAATGCTAAAAGAATATAATGGAAAAGTCTGTGCAAAAATGCATATTCAGGAAAATAATGTTGAAAAAAAAATACTTTACAAACATTACCCAATGAATACAATACAATGGGTTAAATTGCAAAGGAAAAATGCTAGGAAAATGTGCATATTTTAATGTAAACTTTAAAAAACATTTTGAAATCCCACAAATGTTATTTGATATACAAAAATGAGGAACAGAGAAAAGTCAACATTTACATTTGCCTATTTCTAATAAATGTCAAAGTCAGAACTAAAATCAGGATGTAAAATTTAAATTCCACTAATATAAGATGCACGTTTTAAAACATTGCAAAGTTATGTAAATTTATGCAAATTTCATCACATAAGACCAAAACAAATGCGAAGACTAGTTGCCATAACATCCCTCTAGTCTGATGTTTGAGACAGTATGCAATATATAAAGTAAATCATTACTAAAAAGTGCAGATATAACTATAATGTACTATAGATTGATCAAAAGATTTGTGCAGGACAACTAAAATACATTAGGGTGCATTAATATATCAAATGATAGAATTTCTTTTCAAATGCCATGTCAAAATTAAAGTGATACCAAATTATTTTTACCTGATTCTTGCATGTTGCACTTTAATACAATTGATCCAAAGAAAGGATATTTTAAAGACAATGTTCAAATTCATTCTGAATCTTTAGTAAATCTATGCTCCACCTTTTTTCCTAGTATAAGGTAGCAGTCTTTCTCAAAGTTATTCCATGAACTTCAAGAATGAATAGAAACTGGATCTTCTCAGTCCAACTTTGTTCTACAAACATCACCACAATCCTGTGAGCAGTGATGGGATTCAGCCGGTTCGAACAAACTAGCAGTTAAATGATGGACTGGCTCCACCCCTTCCTGTTCCTCCCCTTCCAGGAGTCCCCACATGCCCCATTTTGGCTCCCAGGTAAGTGCAGGGAGGCTTCCTAGGCCAAAATCAGGACATGGGGGGGTGTCCCCCCATGGCCCATTTTTGCTTCCAAGGGGGCGCAGGAGGCCAAATGCTGCCTATCATACCCGCTGGCCCCACCCACCATGGCCACATCCACCCAGCCAGTCATTAGGGCAGAGAACAGGTTGTTAAATTATTTGAATCCCACCACTGCCTATGAGTCACCTCTCAGCTTTCAAATACACGTTTAGAGACAATTAAGTTAGCAAGTCAAGAGAATCTTTGCAACATGAGCCTATCCCAGTGCGAAAGCAGTGTAGAGTATTTATTTTTTATTTTATTTATTTTATTTGGCTTATATGCCGCCCTATCTCCAACAGACTCAGGGCGGCTCACAATAATAAAATTAACAAAGCCATAGTACAAAGTTAAAATCTGATTAGACCAACTAAAACTTAAAAACCCATAAAACCCCATCAGTCCAGGTCGGGGAACTTGAATAACCAAGATTTTAATTCGCAGCGGAAGATGCGAAGGTCAGGAGCAAAACAGAGCTCCAAGGGGAGTCGATTCCAGAGGATGAGCGAGCCCACAGAGAAGGCTCTACCCTGGGGGCCGCCAGTCAACACTGTCTGGCCGATGGCACCCTGAGCAGGCCCTCTCTATGGGCATGAACCGGATGATGGGATATTGTTGCTGGCTGCAGGTGATCCGCCAAATATCCTGGGCCTAAGCCCAGGAGATAGGGTGGCATATAAGCCAAATAAAATAAATAAAATAAAAAGTATGCAACTACAATCTCTGGTTTTCTAACATCTTCCAGGAAGGAGGATGCAGGAGCCTTCTTCCTGCTTCATAGCACAAAAAGAAACAATCGCTCTTATGGGCTGTTGGGTTCATGGATCAGGGACATGGTTTCTCCTCTAATGGGAAAGATGGAATAAGCATAGAGTGCTTATTTTTCAAAAGGCAACTGGGCTTTGTTTTTCCTTGAAGATGTTTCACTTCTCATCCAAGGAGCTTCATCCAAGGAAAAACCAAGTCCAGTTGCTTTTTGAACAACAAAACCCACCTTTGGGACTCTATGCTTATTCCATCTTTCCCATTCAAGGAGAAACCATGTCCCTGATCCATGAATCCAGTTTAGTAGCTGGAAGAGTAAAGTGTATAATGGGCCAGAACACACAGTTGTAGTTGATTGATTAGAGAGTGCTGGCTCCTGCATGAGGCAATCTGCATTACGATTGGTTGCTGTGGATGTAAAGGGGGAGTTTCCCTTCCCCCCCCCACCTTTTTCTTCTGTGTGATCTGTATACTGTGTGATTTCCTTGATGATTTACCTCATGACTATTAATGGTTCCTGACTATCTTGTATGCTATAAATATAGATGTTAAATACCATATTTTTCGAAGTATAAGACACACCTTTTTCCCCTCTAAAAGAGGCTGAAAATTTGGGTGTGTCTTATACTCCACATGTAGCTTTTTCGAAGCTTTTTTTCAGCCCTAATGAGGCGCTAAAGAGGCACTAGCGAGTGAAGCGATCTTCCCAGCTGTGCCTGCTCCCTCGACTCTCCGCTGTGCTTTAACGAGGCACGGTCTCCATGCTTTGCTCCGACTCTCAGCTACTCTTTAGGAGCTTTTTTTTAGCCCTAACTAGGCGCTAGCCGAGTGAAGCGATCTCCCCATGCTTTGCCTGCTTTTCTCATTGCTGTTTTCTCTCAGCTGTGCCATAGAAGCTGTTTTTTATCCCCAAGCAGAGGATAAAAAACCAGCAAACTAATGTGCTGAAGCTGACCAGACTAAGGACGCTAGCCAGATGAATACCTTTTTTTCCCCTATTTTCCTCCCCAAAAACTAAGCTATGTCTTATACTCTGAAAAATACAGTATATTTATTTATATAAAATTACAAGTTCATGTCAGCCTCTCTGACTTTATTTGGACACCTACTGTGCAATTTCCTGACAACGATCATGACCTGGATGACTGAGAATCTCCACAGACAATAAGCATAGAAGTTCCCCAACCCTATTTCACATCTATTCCTCATCATAGTTGATATGCTATAATGTTCCACATCTATACTGTATTACTTTATTATTATTGTTATTATCAGGAATCATCTTCCACAATACAGAGCCAGAAATCTGGTAGGTTTATTAAATTCAGGCACAAAGAACTGGTAACAACACCAGGAGCTGATCAGAGTAATATTAACAGATTAATAGAATTGGAAGAGACCTTGTAGGTCATCTAGTCCAACCCCCACCCACCCAAGCAGGAGACCCTACAGCATTTCTCACAGATGGCAGCCCAGTCTCTTCTTGAAAGCTTCCAGTGATGAAGCTCCCACAACTTCCGAAGGCAACTTTTGTTCCATTGGTTGATTGCTCTAATTGTCAGAAAATTTCTCCTTATTTCCAGGTTGAATCTCTCCTTGATCAGTTTCCATCCATTGTTCCTTGTCTGTTTCAGGTGCTTTGGAAAACAGGTTGACCCTCTTCCTCTTTGTGGCAGCCCCTCAAATATTGGAAGACTGCTATCATGCCCCCCTGGTCCTTCTCTTCACTAGATTAGTCATGCCCAGTTCCTGCAACCATTCATCAGATGTTTTAGCCTCCAGTCCCCTCATCCGCTTCTCTGCACTCTGAGTCTCAACATCATTTTTATAGTGTGGTGACCAAAACTGAATGCAGTATTCTAGGTGTGTTCTTATGTTTATTGCTACTCGCCTATCTTACCAGACAAAAGCCTCCCCCATACATCTACTACATATACACTGCAAAGTTCTCGGGATCATTTAGTTCTAGGGCTGTGATGGTGAACCTACGGCATGCATGCCACAGATGGCACGTGCAGCCATATCTGTGGGCACATGAGCATTGCCCTAGTTCAGCTTCAGCACGCATGCGCACACCGGCCAACTGATTTTCATGACTTCCGGGCCCACCAGAACCTGGGAAACGGGCTGTTTCCGGCCTCCAGAGGGGGTGGGGAAGACCATTTTTGCCCTTCCCAGGCTCCTAGAAAGCATCTGGAACTTGGGGAGGGCAAAAAGCAGGCCTACCAGGCCCATCATGCCATCATGTGCCAAAAGTGGGGGAGTGCAAGAGAGTTGTGGGTGCAGGCATGGGCCCATTGAATTATGGGTGTGGGCACGTGCCCGCACAACCCACTCACTAGGTTAGCCATAACTATTCTAGGGAGTCCCATTAGTGACTCAAGGCTAGCCAGCCTCTTCATTCCTCCCTTCAACTCAGTTCAGCTTCACTCAGCCCCTCAACTCAGATTCCACCGCAAAAAACTTTCACCATGAAGTTCAGATGCAAATCCTTTGCACGCACTATAAAAAAAAGGAACATCCAGTTCCATGTGTGTAAGTGCTCATTCAGGTAATTGTACCCAAATGCAAAATGATGCTTGGTTAATCCTGTATTAAGGTTTCACTAATTCTAAAATCTGAGGGGTCCTTGGTGCTTTCTGAACTTGGTTGTTTTGCAGATGTTTCAATATTCAAACTAGGTTACATCATCAGTATTAGGTGATAATGTTACCTAGTTTGGGTAATGAAACATCTGCCAAAAAAACAACCAAGCTCAGAGAGCACCAAAGACCTCGTATTTCAACCCTGAGCTACAAATATACTCCTTTAATGGTCTGGAGCTGGGGGTCTCATGGTGATTATGCATGAACAATTTGGTTTCGAGATGAGAGGGGAAAATATCCCATCAACCAGTGCAAAGTATGGAGAGAACCTCACATCAGTGAAAAGCATTCCAATCCACTCTTTTAACACGTTTAGTTTTGCAAGAATGAAAACAAACACCAAATCACAGCACAGCTAATGTAGAGATAATTAGCTGCTTTATATACTTATAATCAAACAAATTTTCCATCTGTACACAAACATGTTTCTCCTTCCGGCGACAGTGAAGCTCTTAATCAGATGAAGGTTGGAGAAAATGTTCTCCAGACAGCTTTTTATTAGTTTCCAGATTGTACTTGCGGCCTGCTCTTCTGCACATTTATGAAAAGGATACTAAGAGTTTCAACACAAAAATACCACTATTCACACCACTGTGAGAACTGCGGGATCCTGCTACAGAAGGACCCCACAGTTGTCGCAGTGGTGTGAATGGCGGTATTTTTGTGTCAAGGTCTACTAGAGAAGACTTTGGATGACAATGGTGCTGAGAAGATTGCAAAGCCCACCACAACTTTTGTATCATTTTTTTTAAATAGATTTATATGCCGCCCTTCTCCAGAGACTCAGGGCAGCTTACAATGCATTAAGCAATAGCCTTCATACTTTTGTATATTTTATACAAAGTCAACTTATTGCCCCCACAAACTGGGTCCTCAGTTTACCTACCTTAGAAAGGATGGAAGGCTGAGTCAACCTTGACATATTTAACATTATTATACTAAGGCAAGGTTGGATTCCAAGCAGAGGTGGTACTCAGCTGGTTCGGACCGGATTGCTTGAACTGGTAGTGGAAATTGTGGGTGGTCTGCCCGGCTCTATGTCATCTTGCCCAGCTCTATGCAATCCTATTTAGGTACGTTTTTGAGGCAGGGCACTGTTATGGTCCACCAGCAGCCTGCGGAGATGGGAATGGAGTCAGACAGCAATGAGGCTGAGGAAGAACAGTGACCAGTCCTGGAGGCTGGGGAAGGCCTGGGATGAGGGCTCTGCATCAGAGACAGACATGGGGCCAGGGCCATCAGGGAGTGAGGTCCGGACTCCGGAGCCTCCAGAGGCTGACAGTAGAGAGGCAGAGGAACAGGAGGAGCCTGTTCCTAGTGCACGTATGAGAAGAGCTGCCAGAAGGCAAGAGCAGTTAAAGCAAAAAGGATGACTTGGGAGTAAAGCCGAGAGATGATTGGCCCCTCCCATAAGGCTTAGAAGATCAGCAGCGGCTCTTGGGCTCTTTGTCGGAAAACAACATTAATAGACTTGTTCTTGTCTTGCTGCACTTAACTCTGGTCAGCGTCTTCTGCTTCTGAAGTTTTGCCAAGAGAAGCCTTTGGCAGTTTGCCTAATTATACCAAGGTTGGTGATTAGACTGAAGAATTTATGTTATGAAGAGTTTGTTTTAATTTAGTTTGGACTACGCTGAGAATGAGTTAATTCTCAGCTGTTCTAATAAAGTCTGTTTGTTTTGGAACTGTTTGCATCTAATACTACCTACTTGGGCTGGGTCACAACAGGCACATGCACGGAAGGCAGGCGCGCATGCAAACCAGAAGTGTGCACGCATGAAGTGAGTATGTACTCGCAGGGCAAACTAGTAGTGTAATGCGGTGATTCCATAATGTGAAACCACCGCTGATTCCAAGTGGTCCATTGATAGACATCTGGAGCTATCATGTGACCGTCTTTCACCCATGGGACTAAGAGCACAGTTGCTCACATAGTGAAGACTCTGGGTGGGAGGTTAGCAAAACCACGTTCTAGATTTGAGTGTCACTGTGGGGTGGGATGCATTCCCATCCTTTGCTGTAGCTCCTGATGGGGACATGAAAGAAACATCCAACTGGGGATCCCCCTGGGCAATATTGATGTCATTGGCTAATCCTTTCAATCCAGGAATGCAACTTGATGCTCCTGACATAAATACAATCCATGGGTCTGGGGCCACAATCACTAAAACAATACAATAATAAGAAAAACTTTAGTTCACATATTGTAGATGTGGATAGTGGAGTACTCACTATGGCAACGTTTTGTCTATTATTTATTTATTTATTTATTTATTTATTTATTTATTTATTTATTTATTATATTTCTATACCGCCTTTCTCCCGCAGGACTCAAGGCGGTGTACAGTCAAGAAAAAATAAAAGTTACATAAACATCATAAAATTGATAATTAAAATTATAGCATAGTTTAGCCCAAATAAATAAAACCCAGAATTAGATAATATTTTAATCATTCCCAGTTAATGTGCTTAGCCCTGCCTGATTGAACATCAGGGTCTTGAGGGCACAGCAGAAAGCACGGAGATTAGCGATGTTTCTTATATCAGGGGGCAGTTCATTCCAAAGGGTTGGAGCCCTTACAGAGAAGGCCCTCCCACTGGGAGTCGCCAGTCGGCACAATTTGACTGACGGTACCCTGAGTAGTCCCTTCCTGTGAGAACGAACTGGTCGGTGGGAGGCTATTGGTGGCAAAAGATGGTCTCGTAAGTACCCAGATGTGGTAGATGTGGAACAATCAAGAAGTCAGCTTGGAAGAATCACCAAGTGTCTTTATTGGTTTTGAGCCTAATATTATCAGACCCCTTGCCTTAGAATATGTCAGTGGTGAAATCCAATTTTTTTAACTACCGGTTCTGTGGGCGTGGCTTGGTGGGCATGGTGTGGCTTGGTGGGTGTGGCTTGGTGGGCATGGTAGGGAAGGGCACTGCAAAATCTCCATTCCCACCCTACTTCAGGGGAAGGATATTGCAAAATCTCCATTCCCACCCCACTCTGGAGCCAGCCACAGGTGGTACTCAAAATTTTGCTACTGGTTCTCTGAACTGCTCAAAATTTCCGCTACCAGTTCTCCAGAACCTGTCAGAACCTGCTGGATTTCACCCTTGGAATATGTTAAAAATAAGTCTGAGAATGATAGGAAGCGTGGTGGGACTTTGAAATGTGTGCAGGATTGTTATCATTCAAAGAACAAGAATGTTGGAATAGTTACACTATGTAGTTTGAAAGGTACACCAGAAGCTTTCTATCCTAATTAATTAGTAAGAATTCATCAGAGAACATCTATCTGTTAACAAGAGGCTCTTACCTATTTCCTTTGAGTTTAAGGGAGTATAAAATGGTGCACTTGTGCTCTCCAAGAAAATCAACTCATTAGATTTGGTGCTATGGAGTGGAGAGTAATGGGTGCAAATTGTTTCAAATTCAAACCAATTTGCAAAACATGACCTGAGTGTCAAATGCCCATTTTGAGTGTGAAATGGACTGTTTCAATCTTTTTGAGCTCAAAATAGAACACTTTGAACTTCAAAATAGAGTTGCTTTGAACTTGCAACACTTCCAGAAAAGATAGATGTAGCCCACTTTGTACTCCAAGTAGTAAAACTACACTCTAAACTGCCATTTTGCTCTTATTTGAAATATTTTGAGTTTGAAATGTTTTGTATCCTGGGATAGAGGTTGTTCCTCTATAGAGGATAGATTAATCCTCAAACTTCAGCTTTTCTACCATAGAGATAATCTTTGTTTAGCAACCACAGATGTGACCAGCAATTGGTCATTAAGGGAAGAGATTACCAAAATGAAACCACAAGAATACGTATGATCTTGCTTTACCTTTCCTTTGTCCCAAAAATGTTTTTCCAAAAGGCAACTGGATTTTTTCCTTGAAAACATTTCGCTTTTCATCCAAGTTCTTCAGTGAGATAAGATGAGAAGCTAAACATTTTCAAGAAGAAAAAAAAAATCAAGGAAGTCCAGTTGCCTTTTGGAAAAGCATCTTCGAGACAACCATGACCTGGATGGTTGAGAATCTCCATAGATACAGGGGTGAAATGCTCCCGGTTCGGACTGGATCACCCGAACTGGTAGCGATGGAGGCAGGTGGTTCAGAGAACCAATAGCAAAAATCCCTGCCCCCCCCCCCGTGCCCAGCTGAGCCATGTGAATATCAAAGGCTTTTTAAAATTATTTTTAAAAGCAGTTTTTCTACAACCTCTTCGACAGAAAAAAATGTTTTTAAAAGTTAAAAAAAAAGCCTCCGATGATCGCACGGCTCAGCTGGGATCGTCAGAGGCTTTTAAAAGCATTTTAAAATGCTTTTTAAAGCATTTCTACAACCTCTTCGGCCGAAGGGATTGTAGAAAAAAATGCTTTTAAAAGCCTCTGACGGCCCCAGCTGGATTGCCTGATCGGCATAGGCTTTTTTCCTTTTAAAAACATTTTTTCTACAACCTCTTTGGCCGAAGAGGTTGTAGAAAAAAAATGCTTTTAAAAGCCTCTGATGATCCCAGCTGAGTTGCCTGATTGGCAGAGGCTTTTAAAAGAAAAAAAGCCTCTGCTGATCAGGCAACTCAACTGGGATTGTCAGAGGCTTCTAAAAGCATTTTTTTTCAACCTCTTCACCGAAGACCCACCCCACCCACCTGCCCTGGCGCTATGCCATCCTATTTAGCCATGTATTCTAAGCCCTGCGCATGCGTGCAAGCCAGGCGTGTGAGCAAAGCGCATGCATGGAAGGCTGCGCACATGCACAGAAGGCACTCACTCACATTTTCACTGTGCGGCAAACCAGTCAGTGGGTTGCTCTTGGTTTGGACCGACTTGCAAGAACCAGTAGTAAAACCGATGGGAGGCCCCACCCACCACTCCGAATGTCATCACTGGTGATCCCATCCCATTCCGAACCAGTAGTAAAGGTAAGCAGAACCCA
The DNA here is from genome assembly GCA_030761175.1 of Masticophis lateralis. Taxonomy (NCBI): domain Eukaryota; kingdom Metazoa; phylum Chordata; class Lepidosauria; order Squamata; family Colubridae; genus Masticophis; species Masticophis lateralis. The sequence goes on along the minus strand of JAUDYJ010000002.1, from coordinate 269,946,158 downwards.
CCCTTGGAATCAGTGATATAATTATGTGAAACCCACCTCTGGATGAAACGATTTTGAAATCTGATTCAATTTCATCTTTCTCTTCTTTGTTGGCTTTTTAAAGTTCTCTTAAGAAAAGTGAGATCAAAGAGCATACACGTTCTTACTTCTGACCTAGGTTGTTACCAAAGTGGCATTCATTCATTCATTCACTCATGCTACTCTTCAAAGAAGAGTGAAGCAGAGTGTTTAACAAGCCCAAGTCATTCAAAACCCCTAATTTTTCCCTTTTAAGCTAGAAGGTAGAGCAAATGCTTTATATCTGAAGGGTGGCACAGAGATAATTTCCCCCCATGCTTCTTTTCTTCTCCGCAAAGAAACTGAAATTGTAACTAGCAAAATTAGCATTGCGGTTCAGTGTTACATATAATGGAAAGAAATGTTTTTAAACACTTTTTGAGATAAGACACCACAAAGCTCAACCAAACTAAAAGATGGAAGACAATGATTTCTTTAACAGAGTTTAGGGATATTTTGCCTTCAAGTTAGAGGTTTGTATCTTATCTTAAAATTAAGTTTCAAAAGGTTTAATTAAAAACCTTTAATTTAAAGAGATGAAGTGGGGCCAGGGTCCCCAAAACATAAACACAGTATTGTGGGGTGCATCATGGCTTAGTGACTTCTCCTCTCTTATTTAACATCTACATGAAGCCAATGAGGAAAATCATCCAATGGTTTAGACTGAGGTTTCAACACTATTTATTTACTATTGATTAAACTGATATGGTGACCATCTCATCTGGTGGCGACTCAATATGCTAATTATTACCCATCTTTACATCTCTACTCTAGGTAGTTTGAATGATGCCATTTGTCCCGGTGCCTGGAGACTGTGTGGATCTGAATACGGCACAATAGATTTCAGGTCAATCCTAGCAAGACTGAATACTTTGGATCTCCTGGTTCTGGGGACTTTCCACCTTTGGTTCTAGATGGGGTTACACTGCCTCTGACAGAACCAGTGAGTCATCTGGCAGTCCTCCGTGTATTCATAGCTCTTGCACAGCTTTTTGCACAGCTTCAAATTGTGCATCAGTTGTGCCCATTCCTGGATTGGGAGGCCCTACTCATGATCACTCATAGCCGTGGTGGGATTCAAATAATTTAACAACCGGTTCTCTGCCCTAATGATTGGTTGGGTGGGCCGGGCTATGGTGGGCGTGGCCAGGGGGTGTGACAGGCAAGAGGCTGAGTGCTCAGCCTCTTGTACTCCCTTGGAAGCAAAAATGGGCCGTTGGGGGGCACACTACTATCCCCACCCCATGCCCTGTTTTGGGCCTAGGAGGCCTCCCTGAAGCCTCCTGGGAAGCGAAAATGGACCCAGGAAGCCTCCCTAGGAAGCCTCCACCCGTGCCCAGTTTTGGGCCTAGGAGGCCTCCCTGCACTTACCTGGGAGCCAAAATGAGGCCCCTGGGGACTCCTGGAAGGGGCGAGGCTGGAAGGGGTGAGAAGGGGCCAGCCAGTAATTTAACTACCAGCTTACTCAAACTGGCCAGAACCTGCCCAAACCGGCTGAATCCCACCACTGACTCATACCCTCATGAGCAAAGTGGATTATTGCATCACATTCCACATGAGACTATCATTGAGGAGCATGCAGAAGCTTCAGCTGGTGGGAAATGCAGTATTGTGAGCAGTTAATGCTTTTATTTTTTGGCATGTGTAACCCCATTGCTCCACAACCTGCATTGCCTACCAGTCTGCGTCTAGATGCAATTTAAGGTGCTGGTAGTTATCTTTAAAAACTTTCATGGTTTGGGCCAAGTTACGTATAGGACCATCACTCCACAGTTGTTATCTACCCCTGGTTTTTAAATGTATCCAGTTTGGCTGGAGTGCCATGTTTTAGGCTCTATCAGCTAAAGAATGTTGTCTGGCAAAGGCCAGGTGGGGAGCCTTGTTTTATGGCACCTGCCCTCTGAATGTCATCTTTACGGAGGTTAGATTGGTCTCTATCCAGTTGGTCTTCTGTAGGACCTGAAGACATTGCTGTGTGCTTGAACTTGAGACCCTGAGTATGAGACAGAGCCCATTTCTTGGTTATGTGATTGTCATCTTATTGGTGTTATAATCTTCTGGCTCCTGTGGGTTTTTGTATTTAATTTATATTGCTTTTAAAATTGTTAGCTACCCAGAGTCATTTGAGATAGACAACCATATAAATCAACTCATTAAATAGCCGTTATAGAAAATATACCTATAATTTCCCCATAAAATGCATAGTTCAGTTAGAATAGCATACAAAATTGGTTTCTATTTGGCTGAATTATTTGGGGGGGATGCATGTAATAGAAATTGTGTATATGAAAGGGCTTTAATTTGAAAAAAAATGTCCATGCATGAAAATTTGCTTAGTCTATTGTATAGACTTTTCTTTCTTTCTTTCTTTCTTTCTTTCTTTCTTTCTTTCTTTCTTTCTTTCTTTCTTTCTTTCTTTCTTTTTAAAAAAGATGGCGAGGTAGTGTAGATAAGGGATGAAGTGACCATAAAGTTGAAAAATGATACAGTGAGCAAAACCAAACTTGACAGCTTCATCCATCTCATAGTTTAGAAATCTAGCGTGGGCTGGAGGCATTTCACGTTTTCCCAAACTTTGTTTTGTGTTCTCAAGCATTGTGGGCCTGAAATCAATCCCTAGATGCAAACTGAAGCTAATCTTGAGATGTAAATTATGATCAAGATAACATGGACAGATAGAGCCGGGCTAGGGAGGAAAGCATGTTGTGATATTGAAGAAGAAAGGAACCTGAAAGACATCTGCAGGGCTGTTATAAGGCAGATATAAAACAAAATGAACCAAAACAGAGCAAACTTTATATTCTCAGAATCCAATCTGGGTCAGTCACTGGGTCCAGAGGTTTAGTCTCCTGAGCTTTCGGACTTGTGCTGGAATCTATCCCCAGGGATCTTCTCTCTCACCAGAATGCCTCAGGGAGAAGTTCCCTGAGGAAGGGTTCCAGGCAATGGTGGGATTTAAATAATTTAACAATTGGTTCTCTGACCTAATGACCGGATGGGTGGGTGTGGGCATGGTGGGCATGGCCAGGGTGTGTGACAGGCAGCACTCATCCTCCGGTACCCCCCTGGGAGCAATAATGGGCTGTGGGGGAGATGTGCTGCCCACCTGTGCCCCATTTTGGGTCCTAGTAGGCTTCTCAGCAGCCTCCTGGGAGCGAAAATGGGTTCGGGGAGCCACACCTCATCCCCCCATCCCCATTTTGGGCCTAGGAGGCCTCCCTGCAGTCTCCTGGGAGTGAAAATGGGCCATGGGGGAGGTAATACATACCCCATGCCCCATTTTGGGCCTAGGAGGCCTCCCTGCACTTACCTGAGAGCCAAAATGAGGCATGTAGGGACTCCTGGAAGGTGGGAAGGGGTGGAGCCAGCCAGCAATTTAACTACTGGTTCATCTAAACTGGCCGAACCGGCTGAATCCCACCACTGGTTCCAGCACAAATCTGAAAGCTCAGAAGACTAAACCTCTGATACCCGGTGACTGACCCAGATCGGATCCTGCAACATTATACTGGAACACATATATTTGCCTTCATTCATTTATATTTTCAGTACTGTGTTTGATGAGAGCTTGTTTGGTACAGTGGTTAAGGCATCAGGCTAGAAACCAGACCAGGAGTTCTAGTCCTGCCTTAGACTAGAATGACAGCTGAGTGATCTTGGGCCAGTCATATTATCTAAGAACTAGGAAGGAGGCAATGGCAAACCACTTCCAAAAAAAAAACCTTGCCAAAAAAACTCCAGGGACTTGTCTATGCAGTCTCTGAGAATTGGAACACAAATGAATGGAAATAAAAACAACTGTGTTTGATTATTCTATTTACAGGGGGAAAGTAACTACAGTTACTAAACTGATTATATTATGTTGGTTAAAGTGGCAAATTATTTCAATCAGGATAAAATAGTTTTCTCTGTTTTCCTCAGGCACAAATTCTGCTAAGAAGAAGAAGGAGAGAAAAGACCTCCATGCACCACTGATAATTTCTGAACCTGCTAGCAAGTCGTGACCTTTTGGTTCCCATTCTTCAAGAATTCTGCATGAAAAATAGCAAGCTGCAGATGGCTAGCAATAGAAAACAGTGGCTCTGTAGTGATGTCATCACCTAGCAACTCCTTCATGCAGGGAGAACCAAGTCAACAATTGGTCCAAATGTTCCAGCAGACCATAGCAACAGTCCAGCCCCAGACAGCTGGGCAAGAACAACAAGAGAGCCAAAATTGCAGATTCCGTATGATACCTTTAATGCTAGTCCGGGGATAAATTCAGAGGTAGCATAATATAGATGTGATCTCCAACCCTCATTTTGTGAATTCACTAAGGTGGAGTCTCTTTGCATGACTTGAAACATCTCTTCCCAGGTTTCCTGAGTTGTTCTTTATAAGAGAAGATGTCGACACTTCCATCTTTTGTCTCCTAATTGTTTAGGTCTGTTCTCTCTTCAGTGGTGGAATCCTACCTGTTTAACAACCAGTTCGCTGAGTGTGTGCTTCGCTGTGCACGCGTGCATGCACAGTTTGCAGAAAATTGAACTTCCGCGTTGCTGAGAGCAAGGAAAACAGCTGAAGAGCGGCAATCTACTCTGCCGCCCCAATCAACTGGGCTTCGGAAGCAGAAATATAGGTGAGTATAATGCAGGGGTGGGCGGGTGGGCTCATTTCAAAGAAAGAGAAAACTGGTTCACTCATGGCTGAAAGACAGAGCTAATAGTTCGCCCGAACCGATCCGAACCGGAAGAATCCCATCACTGTCTTTCTTCCTTTCTGTTTCCAACCATCCTATGGTCTCTCACAGCAAAGGTTTGTAAGCTTGTTCTTGGAAAGATCTTCTAATATCCTAGAATATTGCTGTTTACTGGGGTATGTTTTCCAATTGTAAAGTCTCAACATTGGGCTTCAAGTAGATATTCAAAGTTGAATGCAACGATTCAACATTTACAGATTTATTAAGGATTGGACTTCAGTTTCACACTTAGCCATTGTAAAGATAGTGATGGAAGTTGAAGCTTAGTACATCTGGGGAATACTAGGCTGAGGAACTCTGCCCTAACAGATGCTAAAATACCCCTTTTATAGTGTAGAAGACAGAAAAACACTAAGCTTTCCCTGCAGTCATCAAAATGCTAAGGAAATATAGGTTTTATTTCACTTTTCAAAGTTCAGGAACTTAATTATGACTGTGTAAATTCTACCTGAAAAGATCAAGAGTGGAAGCTTGGAAAATAGCAAGAAGAAAGGTAGTCAAAATGGTACAAGTATGCCAAGTATTCAGGTTCAGAGTTCTCTTTTTCCACTCTTAGCATGCAAATCCAGATGTCCCGAGCATGTGTTGCATTTTTGTGATGGTCTCTAACTAAAGTCAATCACTTTAGAAGGATATCTGGGCTGAAAAAAATGAGTGCTAATGAATGTACATTTGCACAAGGATATACCAGCAGCTCCACAACATACCAGGAAAAACTCAGGAGAAAACCAGCAAGAACAAGCTAAACTCCTTTCTTTGTCATTGTTGAGAAACATGGTTAAAATGAGCCCATTTGCATTGATTTGCATATGAATATTTCACTATTGTTTTTCTACAGAACCTCAAGCACCCTTTATTCCCAACCTTTATCCTCACAGCAACTCTGGGAAGAGGATAGGAAGAAAAAGAAATAGTGACTGGCCCAAAAACAATGGATAATCTGCTGTTGGTAGTAAGTTGTTGGTGGAATTTAATGTGCTGGTTTTCACCTTCAGTGCTCTTTACACCTCTAAGGCTGCCTGTCCAGTGATACCAGACAGAGAAGGCTTTCTAGGGATGTTTTCTTTGAGGGGATGCCATTCCCTCAGAGACCCCAAGGGTATGGCTTCTCAATAGTGTTACCTTCTTTGGAAGAACACTCTCAAATATCAATTCACTTCTAGGAGGTTGAACCCAGTGAATCCTGAAAGAATCAGGACAGACAATGAAAACAATTTTTTAATGCAATATGTAATTCAATTTTGGAGGTCATCATCATAATACGTGCTGCTGGCTACCAGCTTAGCTTGCTACAAAAAAAAAAAGGATTGGATCAATTCATGAATGTCAGGGAGATTGATTGAATCAGCCTTGATGAGAGTGGCATTATCTCAGAAGCCCATCTACTGGGAGACTAGCGGGCCTCCTTATACATACAGTTGGTCAGCATGAGAATAGAATGCTAGACTAGATCAGGGGTCTTCAAACTTACCAAGTTTAAGACTTGTGGACTTCAACACCCAGAATTCCCCAGCCAGCATGTCTGGCTGAAGAATTCTGGGAGCTGAAGGCCATAAGATTACCAAGTTTGGAGACCCCAGAACTAGATGGGCCAGGAGTCCAGTCTAGCAGAGCAATGCTTCTGTCCTTACATCCATATGCTTCCAAAAGGCTACAAAGATCTATCTCTTTAAGAAAGGCATTTGAGTATGTAAAGGACTATCCTCATAGGACCAGGGAGGTGTTTAAGTGCTTGATTTATTTTTATTTTTAATTTGACATCTTTTAAGCTCTTTAAAGCCTATTGGACTTTAGCGGCATACAGGAGAAACTTCAGTAAATAAAATAAATGATACTGCATTTTCTCACCACAGCTCCAGGTTGTCTTTCGTGTATCTCATCCGGCGTGAACAGGGGACTTTTCCCATCCACAATTTGTTATTTTGGTATTTCTGGAAAAGGGCTATCAAAGTTGTCTTTTCCTAGATGGATAGCATCATTATCTGATATGATATAGAACAAAGAGAGGCAGAGCCTGGGGTGGAGTCAAGAAAGAAATCAACCTAGAGTCATTACTTTCCTACAAGTGGTCCAAATTCAACCCATCTTGAATTCCATTAACTCTTATCTAGTGTCAAATTTAGTGCTGACAGTTAATTGACTAGATTCTTCTGTATAGGCCTGAGCAATAAATCAGTTTAACCAAAACTAAAGCTTGATACTGATTAATCCCCCTGACATGTCCCAAAGATACTTTTCCAAAAGACAATTGGACTTTCTTGGTTTCCCCCTCACCCCACCCCACCCCTTGAAAACATTTAGCTTCTCATCCAAACAGCTTCTTCAGAATCAAGACTGTGCAGTCGCCTTTTGGAAAAGTGCCTCTGAGGCAACCATGACCTGGATGATTAAGAATCTCCACAGACACCTGGCAAATGGTTAGAATATAATAACAGAGTTGGAAGGGACCTTGTAGGTCATCCAGTCCAACTCCCCACCCAAGCAGAAGACCTTGTACTATTTCTAGATGGCTCTCCAGTCTCTTCTTGAATGCTTCCAGTGATGAAGCTCCCACAACTTCTGGAGGCAAGTTGTTCCACTGATTAATTGTTCTCATTGTCAAAAAAAATTCTCCTTATTTCTAGATTGCTTCTCTCCTTGATCTGTTTCCATCCATTATTCCTTGTCTTGCCTTCGGGTGCTTTGGAGACTAGGCTGACCCTCTCCTCCTTGTGGCAGCCCCTCAAATATTGGAACACTGCTATCATGTCACCTCTTGTCCTACTCTTCACTAGACTAGCCATATCCAGTTCTTGCAACCGTTAATAGATGATTCCATTGGAAAGTAGTCTGGATTACCAGGAGGGAGGGATTACATTCCAGAGGAACAAGAGACAACTTAAAAGAAAAGGAAAGAGAAGGAGAAAGAGAAAGAGAAAGAGAAAAGGAAAGAGAGAACTGTGAGAGGAAGAGAGTAAAGATGGCTCCTCCCTAGTAATTCTCAGAGCATATGGGTGGTAGTTTGCTTTAATTTAACAAGATGTTGTCTGTAGGAGAAAAGCATTAAAGAAATCTGCTTGAAAGAATCACAGTGTGTCTTTCTTGGTTTTTGGAGCCCAACAATGGCACTGAATTTAGTTTTGTCTATGCAAAACCAGGACACTTATGCTTGCTTCTTATGCTTAATATTGATTATACATTTTATATTCTGTTGCATCTTGAAGAGAGCATGGTAATTTGAACACATCTTTGTCTACAAGACAATGGGAACATTTGCTTAATGTTCCTGAAGTTACTAATTACATCACCAAATTGCACAAAAATATAGTTTTCTTTTATTTAATATTATTGCATAAAAGCTAAACCAAGCTTAATTGCAGGGTGTTGGTTTTTTTTTTACAAAATGGGTAAATGTTCCTAAACTGTTGTGAATTTAATGGAATCAAAACACCTGCTTTCCTTCATTGTTTTGTCAAAGAACAAAAGGGCAGCTGAGTCAACAACTGTGGAGGTAAAAATAACCCTTTCAAGCTTATTTTCCCTTTTTGTCAAAAAATCTCCGGCTTTACTAGAACATTTTAAAATTCTAGGAACGAGCTCTCCAGCATATTAAATGGAGCAATGACTCCTGCTTCAAACTGAGAGGCTGTCACTGCTACTGCAAATGAAATTGGTGGTTTATCAGAACAAAGTGTTTGCAATTAAGTTAAATGTATTAACTGTTTACTTATTAATAAATCATACGTCAATAGCTGACCCTGTACATGTGCATTTGTCACATTAGAGCTTTTACTTTTCTAAGAGGATATGAGCCATGGCTCTGGTAAGTTAAAAGAACCAAGGAAAAGCATATCTAGGAATACTTGGGACATCCCAGATCTATAGGCTAGACTGGGAAGCCAATACATAAATAAATCCTGGATAAATGGTAATCGTTGCTTATTACCACGAAAAGCAGAAGGACATGTCTATGAAGTTCTCAAGAACTTACTTGAAGGAGATTTTGCCTCTTTTTTATCCAAGCAGTTATTTTTCCCAGTCGTTGGAAACATAGCTGAAGTGAAGGAGAAGATACATTTTAAGCATAGATAGGTGCCATTTTTAGAAATCGGAAAAAAGACTGGCACAAATCCAGAAGGTTGGATGTGGTAAAGGTTTCCATCAACTGGAACATTGATCATTCATAAGTTCCATGAAACGACAGAAACTGCACAAATAGGAAGGAAGCAGGAGTGGGTTCCACTTACCTTTACTACCGGTTCACAACGGGAGTGTGCACGCATGCGCAGATCACCCATGTTGTGGTGGGTGGGCGGAGCCTCCTGCCAGTTTTACTACTGGTTCTATAGAACCAGACCAAACTGGAGCAACCCACCACTGGAAGGGAGGGAGGGAGGGCTGCATAAACAGAGGAAAAATGTCAAAATTAAAGGAGTGATGATTTTGCTCCACACTGTAGTTACCACAACTGGGATACTGCTTCCAGTTTTGGTTGCAGCAATACAAGAGAGATGCTTGTATCTCTGCAAAGATTGCAGAGAAAAACAACCAAAATGAGTCATCATTTTGAAAGCTATAAAAACTATGAAAGGTTTTTAAAAACTGGGTATGTTTAGCCTAAAGACGAGAAGGTGAAGGAAACATGATAGCTGTTGTCCATTACTTGAAGAGCTGGGGCATGGGTTTATTCTCTGTATTGCCAAAGACTCATACAAAGAACCAGTTGGTCAGAACTTAATAGAAGGAGATCTAAAGTTGAAATTAGGAGGAATTTCCTGGCTATGATAGGTATTAAGCAGTGAAACAGCTTGTGTCCTGAAATAAAGGCGGACAATTACTTGATTGGGACAATCTGAAAGTTCCTGCTCTGAGCAAGAGGACTAAAAGATCTGCAGGATGCCTCTCAAGTTCCAACCTTGATAATATAAATTAGCCCACGGATAAGAAGTTGTGAAAAATCTCCCATCAACCAGCATAGAAAGTTACTCTGACTCCAGTTTCAGACATCGTTGTGTATTTAAATGTACACTTAGGCAATAAGATTTCACAGATGAATCACCCTGGGCATTTCATTGTTGCAACAACCTTCTACTTCTATGTACTAGTTGCTATGCCTTTAGCCTAACTGACACTCTGCAAAGGTGAATACGGCTACTCTGTGTACCAGCTGTCATGGGGGGAAAAAAGAAGTCCAGTGATAAAGAGAACATCAAAATTATCTTTAGAACTGAAGGAAGAATTCATCTAATTAAGATTGTATCTCCAGGCCTAAAATCATGCTCACTATTTACTCACTTTGATATTCCTCCTGAGCTTGGATCAATCATTACAGTTGCATATTGTATTCACCTTATTAAACATGTATGTTCTTCTTGTTGTTGTTTTTCAGAGGATATCTCTATTCCCTAGCTGCAAATGCTTCTTGGCATAATTTTTGAGTGAGTATTTTGTTTTATTTTGCTTCCCTTCTTTGTTTTCACAGTCCTTTAATTGGTTAATACATTGTCTTTAGTGTCAAACACATTTTTATTAGGTTATGAAGAATTATAAAATGCAAAATACAAAAGCAAATAAGAGGACGGGGAAGGGGAAAGGGGAAAGAAAAGTGAGGAAGGGTAGGGTAGGGTAAGAAAAAGAAAAAGAAACATTGACTTCCCACTCTTATCTGTTGCAGTAGAATAAGGCTTTACCATAATAGCATAAACCAGTCATTTCTACAAAAGTCTATCAGTCAATCTGTAAAACCCAAAATCAAAGTTTCATTCTTTTCCACATCAAGCATGAAGTTCAGAAACGGTTTCCATGTGGAAACAAAAGCATTTATGTTCTTTTCTTTAATCAAAATAGTCAATTTTGCCATTTCAACCAACTCCATCAGTTTCTACAACCATTCGTCCATGGTAGGAATCGAAGTGTCCTTCCATTTTTGTGCATACAATAATCTTGTTGCTGTCAACATATATAATAACAAAATTCCAAACTTTTTCTCCAATTCTTTTTCCATTAGATCCAAGAGGAAAAGTTCTGGTTTCATATTTATCTCCATTTTCAGAATTTTCTGTATTAAAATATGAATCATAGTCCATGTTTTTGTCTTTATCACATTTTCACCATAGTGCTTATACATTGTCTTGTGCATTTTGCTATGTGTTGTACCTTGTGATTATGATTCTTGATGAAGGTATCTTTTATGTACACACGGAGCTTATGCACCAAGACAAATTCTTTGTGTGTCCAATCACACTTGGCCAATAAAGAATTCTATTCTGTTCTGTTCTGTTCTGTTCTGTTCTAACTTGTAAAATTTCAATTTATGGATAATCAGGAGAACCATCACATTCAACCCTACATTATTCACCAAAATCAATTGTCACAGCTATTTATGATATACCAAGATCACTGCCAAGATTTATATATCACCCACTTCAGAAACACCCCTAACATCCCTGCAACCAGGGGGGAAATCCAGCAGGTTCTGACAGGTTCTGGAGAACCGGTAGCAGAAATTACTTGACTGGGACAATCTGAAGGTTCCTGCTCTGAGCAAGAGATTGGACTAAAAGATCTGCAGGATGCCTTCCAACCAGGGGTGAAATCCAGCAGGTTCTGACAGGTTCTGGAGAACCGGTAGGAGAAATTTTGAGTAGTTCGGAGAACCAGCAAATACAACCTCTGGCTGGCCCCAGAGTGGGGAGGGAATGGGGATTTTGCAGTATCCTTCCCCTGGAGTGGGGTGGGATGATGCAGATCCAAAATGTAGCAAAAACCCCTCAATCACTATTAACACCCCCAGAGTGTTTTTAGGAAAAAGTTAGAAAAATTAAGAGAGCATTTAGACAGTTGTCACCTTTCTTGGATTTTCTAAAGGCCTGTGATTAATATGTTGGGGCATGGGGCTATCAAGGTTTGTTTTAATGAGCATTTTTTAGTCAAGGCTGATGTTTCATTTTATTTATGTTTTTAATTGTTTGAATTTTGTCTTAGATTTCAGAAACTTCCCAGAGTCCTTTGGAATGGGCAATTTAACAAAATCAATAATATAAAACCACCAGAGCAGAGCCAAAATTCTGCCCCATTTGACATTTGTGGCAAAAGAGAAAACACTGTGGCTACCATGTTGATTTTTGGGACATACATACACACACAAACATGTATACATATCCCCAAACTGTCCAAATAATCAATGAGACCTAATTTCACAAGGCAACCAATGTTTCTTGTATCTTCGACTGATCCCCACTGTTTCTGAAATAAATTTTTTAAATTTATTTTATTTTTATTAGATTTTTTTAAAATCCCACCTTTATTACTTTATAAGTAAAGATAAAAAAACATATATAAAATTCCTTCCTCCTCCTATTTTCTCCACAACAACAACGCTGTGAGGTAGATTGGGCTAGAGAGAGTGACAGCCCCAAGGTCACTCAGCTGGCTTTCATGTCTAAGATGGGACTAGAACTCACAGTCTATTGGTTATTGGCCCAAAATCACCCAGTTGGAAGGGCCCTTGGAGGTCTTCTAGTCCAACCCTCTTGCTCATACCAACCCAATCAAATGGTTGTCCAGTCTATTTTTGAAAACCTCCAGTGGTGGAGTACCCAAGCTCTTTTATTAATGTCACTGTCAGGAAATTTCTCCTTACTTCTAGGGTGGATCTCTCTTTAACAAGTTTTCACCCCTTGTTTCTTATTCTCCAAGTCCATAACCTCTTCTCTGTAACCACCCCTCAAGTACTGGAAAACAGTTATCGAATTCTTCTCTTCAATAGGCTAGGCCCATGATGACAAACTTATGGTACATGTGCCACAGGTGGCACACGGAACCATATCTGTGGGCACACAAGCGTTGCCCTAGCTCAGCTCCAGTGCATATGCGTGCACCGGCCAATTGATTTTCGGGCCTTCCGGTCCCACTGGAAGTTGGTAAACGGGCTGTTTCCGGCCTCCAGAGAGCCTCTGGGGGTGTGGGGAAGGCTTTTTTCGCCCTCCCCAGGCTCCAAGAAAGGCGCTGGAGCTTGGGAAGGACAAAAAACAGGCCTACCTGGCCCACCATGCCATTGTGTGCCAAAAGCGTGGGGAGCGTGGGGGGAAGGTCGTGCGCACATGCACGGGGAGGTGGGATGCATTGAATTATGGATGTGGGCATGCATATGCATGATGCTCCCATGCTCTCTCTGCTTTTGGCACGCGACGGCAAAAAGGTTAGCCATCACTGGGCTAGGCATGCCTAGCTCCAGAGGTGGGTTTCAGCAGGTTCTGACCAGTTCTGTGGAACCGGTAGCGGAAATTTTTTTTTTTTAAATTAAATCTTTATTAAATATTTACATTAAGATTAACACAAAATAAACATTGGGAAACAATATAAATGGTGAAATGTAGATACACATCAACCCAAAGACTGATCCGGTAGCGGAAATTTTGAGTAGTTCGGAGAACCGATTGTAAAAATTCTGACTGGCCCGTCCCCATCTATTCTCTGCCCCCCCCCAGGTCCCAGGTGATCGGGAGGAAATGGAGATTATACAGTATCCTTCCCCTGCCATGCCCACCAAGCCATGTCCACCAAGCCATGCCATGCCATGCCCACCAAGTCACACCCACAGAATCAGTAGTAAAAAAAATTGAAACCCACCATTGCCTACCTCCCTCAACTCTTCACCTACAGTTTAGCCTCTTATCATCTTACTTGCTCTTCTTTGCAGACTTTCTAGGACCTCAACATCAGTTTTATACTGTGGTAACATCAGGGACGCAGTGGCTCAGTGGCTAAGATGCTGAGCTTGTCGATCAGAAGGTCAGCACTTCAGCAGTTCGAATCCTAGTGCTGCGTAACAGAGTGAACTCCTGTGCTCTGTGCGCCTTCGGCGTTTAGTTATGCCGGCCACATGATGACCATGGAGGCGTCTTCAGACAGCGCTGGCTCTTTGGCTTAGAAACAGAAATGAGCACTGCCCCCTAGAGTCAGGAATGACTAGCACACATATGCGGCGAAACTTTTACCTTAACGTCAGATGAGACAGCACTGAAGGAGCACGGGAACTGAGTTGTGCAGAGTTGAATAAATTAAAAACAAAACTTTTAAGTGGTTCCCAAAACTCCTGTCAATCAATGACAGGGGTTCAACAGCAGGTGAGGGCAAACAGGACAAAGAAAAATTAGAGCTCAAAGAATGAGAGGAAAGCATAAGTATGAGGTTAATTATAGCAGCCTGGATGTGAGATTGCAAGCTTCTGAATTCAACCTTTGATCCTCCAAAAAATTAACCAGATTATGCGCCAATGTTCTTTGTGTAAGCATTGTACAGAAGAGCTATTTTTATTTTCTCCAAGCGATTGTCATCTTTTTTATTTAATCAATTTATATGTACTGAGGTTTAATTGCCTAAGGATGAGCTTATAGCTTAAAGCATCTCATTACTGCATTTTGGCATCGCTTATGCCTTTCGTTTATTCTTTGTAGAGAAGCCATGAAAGCAATAATGTGGCTGCCATTTTGCGGTGTGATTTAATTTGCTGAAACCTGCTCCCAACCACAATAGTGAAGGACTTATTTTAAACTTCTGTTTCTTCACCGTGGCACAATTGTAATACTAGCCTATCTGGCTCCATGTGGCTCTTCTAGAATAGATAATTAAAATGCCATCTCTCAAAGGGACTCAGCTGATTTTACATGCAAAAGAACTGAGGCCTAGTCTCCACTACCTATAAGAGGTCTTGGCCTCTAGCAGACTATCAAAATGCAACAGAAAATAGCAACCCTCTTTTCTACTAATAAATCAAATCCTGGGGACACAAGTGTCAGAAAAGCTAGTATACCCAGAAAAGTTTGCAAACTCCACCCTAGAAAACTCTGTTGCTATCCTGCCTGCGATGATTTTGGAGAATTTCCATAACTCACAACTGGAAACTACTGGGGGTGGAGGAGAGAATTAAAGTAGCTGAAAAATTTTTGTTTTTCCATTTGCAGGACTAGTATGAGCTGCGGTGGTGCAGTGGTTAGAGTGCAGTACTGCAGGCTACTCCTGCTGACTGCCAGATGCCTGCAATTTGGCAGTTCAAATCTCTCCAGGCTCAAGGTTGACTCAGCCTTCCATCCTTCCGAGGTGGGTAAAATGAGGACCCAGATTGTTAGGGACAATGGGCTGACTCTGTAAACTGCTCAGAGAGGGCTATAAAGCACTCTAAGTGCTATTGCTAATATGGAAATTCTTTGATTTGAAATCCTGGAGATTTGATATCAGTCAGATCAGACCTGAGAATCTAGTATGGTCCTGGGACAGTAGTGCCCCCATGGAGACCTGTAGTTAGTAGTCAGTAGTTAGTATTAAATGCAGTTTGAAAACAAACAGACTTTATTAGAACAGCTGAGAATTAACTCATTCTCAGCGTAGTCCAAACTAAATTAAAGCAAATTCTTCAAAACACCATTCCTCAGTTTATCACCAACCTGGATATAATTAGGCAAACTGCCAAAGGCTTCTCTTGGCAAAAGTTCAGAAGCAGAGGATGCCAAACAAGATAAGAACCAAGTTTATCAACGTTGTTTTCCGACAAAGAGCCCAAGAGCCGTTGCTGGTCTTTTAAGCCTTACGGGAGGGGCAATCATCTCTTGGCCCTACTCCCGAGTTGTCCTCTTTGCTTGAGCTGCTCTTGCCTTCTGGCAGCTCTTCTCATACATGCATTAGGAACAGGCTCCTTCTGTTCCTCTGCCTCTCTACTGTCAGCCTCTGGGGGCTCTGGAGTCTGCACATCACTCGCCAATGGCCCTGGCCCCATCTCTGCCTCCAACGCAGAGCCCTCATCCGGACCTTCCTCAGCCTCCAGGACTGGCCCATGTTCTTCCTCAGCCTCATCACTGTCCAACTCCGCTGCCAGTTCCACAGGCTGCTGGCAGACCATAACACATGCAGACCCATCTCTCCAGGCACACGAGGCATCTCCCATTGGTCTTCTGGGTTCTGGCGCATCGGCTAACTGGTCTTCACGTGTGCGGTTGCGCCAGAAACGAAAACCAGGTGTCTGGTGCACATGTGTGTGCCAGAAACCGGAAGATCATCTTCCTGGCACACACATGCGCACCAGGTGGCTGCTCTTCCGGTTTCTGGCACTCAGTGCCGAAAAGGTTTGCCATCACTGCTCTAGACTTCTCAGATCAGGAAGAAAGGACATTCAGGAGTCTGCATAAATATACAGAGAAAGAGAAAACAAAGTGGGAATAATCATTCTGTAAGAAGCTTAACAAAACTCTCAGAGGGTTAACTGCAGTGGCCATAGATAAGGTTGTCTTCTTCTTCTTCTTCTTCTTCTTCTTCTTCTTCTTCTTCTTCTTCTTCTTCTTCTTCTTCTTCTTCTTCCTCCTCCTCCTCCTCCTCCTCCTCCTCCTCCTCCTCCTCCTCCTCTTCTTTGTCCTTCATCCTCCTCCTCCTCAATCTCATCCTCATAAACAGAACAGAACAGAATAACAGAGTTGGAAGGGACCTTGGAGGTCATTTAGTCCAACCCCCTGCTTAGGCAGGAAACCCTACACCACTTCAGACAAATGGTTATCCAATATCTTCTTTAAAACTCATCTTCATTCTCATCCTCCACTAAGTGTGTACAGGGAATAACTGTTATTTTGGTTTCCTTAACTTAAAACGAATGCCTTATTTGGTGTCAGCTAAATAATCTCCGAACTCCAAGGACTATATTATTTTCTGTGCAACAAAAAGCATTAAAAATTCCACATTGTTTAGAGAACATTGTTTTGGTGAGAAATGAGTACCCTTCAAGTCTTTCCTCACAGACCTATTGTTTTTCTAAAATTCATAGTATTTTTATAAATACTGGCATTCTAGAAAGAAACTTTGAATGAGATTTATTGTAGATCAGGACAAGTAGTAGAGATCCAGGAATGAGCAAATCAGTAGCCTGAGTTAAATTTTAGGCTGATAAATTGAGGTGGATTGTGGAAATAAAAAAGGTGATAGTAAGAAAAGATGATGAATTTTCTTATTCTCGGTGCATGGATGGTTGAAGTTCAATTCACACATAAGTATAGAAAAATCAGAAAGTTCACGTATTTTCTCTGGGAAAATTAGCAAACACCAATCTACTGTGTCAGCTATAGAAAACAAGAAGCGGATTAGAATTTCAGAAGAAAGCAGCATAAATCATGTCCAATGAGGGAATTTTTGAAAGCAAGTTGGGGATATGGATTTATTGAGAAGCTAAGATTTCTACCTGACTTGGCAGATTGGATGACATCATGGAGCAATTTTTTAACCAAATCTTGTGACACTAGGTAAGTCCCACTTTCTGGCGTGTTCCATTTTTCCCTGGAGAGAATCTAAAAAGCCACCACATCTTCTGCACTTCTGTGTGGAAATAGATGCATGTTGGACAAAGGACAAATCCTAGAAGATACTCTGCCTTCCCCTCCAGAGATATAGATCAGGAATAGAATAGAATAGAATAGAATAGAATAGAATAGAATAGAATAGAATAGAATAGAATAGAATAGAATAGAATAGAATAGAATAGAATAGAATAGAATAGAATTCTTTATTGGCCAAGTGTGATTGGACACACAAGGAATTTGTCTGGTCCATATGCTCCCAGTGTACATAAAGAAAAAAAATTTTTTTCCCCTCAAGAATCATAAGATACAACACTAGTGATAGTCATAGAATACTAATAAGCAATCAAATCATACTAGGAAACAATAAAAACAATATCAGTTATAAAGATATAAGCAACATGAATATAGCCACAAGTGGGAAGAGATAGGTACTAGTAAGAATGAGAAGAAGAATAGTAATACAGTCTTAGTAGTTAATTTGACAGTGTTGTGGGAATTAGTTGTTTAGCAGAGTGAGGACAGTCATTGTGTCTAGTTGTTTTGGTGTGCAGTGCCCTATAGCGTCTTTTTGAGGGTAGGAGTTGAAACAGTTTATGCCCAGGATGTGAGGGGTCTGTAGCAGTGGTGAAATCTGAACCAGTTTACTACCGGTTCACTGGCTGTGGATGCGCAGTGCACACCATGTACCACATGTGAGGTGCGTGCGGGCAGTGCATGCCAAAAGGAGGCATGTGGTAAGTAGAACAGCGCGTGATGGGGGGGGGGGATTATCAGCTGTGGCATGCAATCTTTTTTTTTACTTTTAAAAGCATTGCTTTTAAAAGTAAAAGAAAAAAAGCCTCTGATGATCAGGCAACTCAGCTCGGATCGTCAGAGCCTTTCTACCTCCTTGGGCGAAGTGGTAGAAACAATGCTTTTAAAAGTTAAAAAAAAAAGCCTCTGATAATCGCACGGCTCAATTGGGTGGCGGGGGGGCAGGGATTTTTGCTACCAGTTCTCTGAACCAGCTACCACCATCACTACCAGATCAGGTGATCCGGTCCGAACCAGGAGCATTTCAACCCTGGTCTGTAGATATTTTCACAGCCCTCTTTTTGACTCGTGCAGTATACAGATCCTCAATGGAAGGCAGGTTGGTAGCCATTGTTTTTTCTGCAGTTATAGATAGCAATTGTTTTTTCTGCAGAATAGAGACTTATGCAAATCTAGATTCATACCAAAAGTAAATTGAGGCAGATTTGCTCAATTTGGCTCATAACATGGAACAATTTACCCAGATAATCCCACTTTGCTTCTTTGCTGCTTGTTTGGAGTTTCCATGTCTGTTTAGAACAGGCCTGTCAAACTGGTGGCCCGCAGGCCAGATGCCTCACACACAGGCCACACACCCCCAGCTCCACAAAGGCAAAAAAAAATCATGATACATCACGTGACACGAACGAGTTTGACACTAGTGGCTTAGAAGGAAAGCAATTACGATGAACTGCACCTGGCATGGAAAGCCAGAGTTAAGGTCCACCTACTGCACTGTTGACATTCTAATTATGTGACTTTAAATAAGGCTTAGACAAATTGATAAGAACATTATTGTTTAGTAAGAAAACTATTCAAAACTATTATAATCCTGGTGTTCTCTGAAATATTCCTGAGTTGTTCTCGTTTTTCCTTCCAAAACTTGCTGATTAAATAAATCTGAGCAACTAGAAGCAATTTCATGTAGAACATCATTGCTGTACTAGTTTGTGAGAATGAATTTGGGAGACAGGAGGAAGAGTCGCAGACTAGCCGATGTTCAGACAAGTGACAGCTGAGTCTATAGAAGGAAAAGTGGCATGGCAAAAGTTTCAGAAGGAACTCTCCTTAGTTTCTTGAACCCTCCATGGTTTCTTATGAGCCACTGTGGCACAGTGGTTAGAGTGCAGTACTGCAGGCTACTTCTGCTGCCTGCCGGCTGCCTGTAATTTGGCAGTTCAACTCTCACCAGTCTCAGCCTTCCATCCTTCCAAAATGGGTAAAATGAGGACCCAAATTGTTGGGGATGTCAATCACCAGGATGTCATTACATCCCATTTTTTACCCTTCCGCATGTGCAGAAGGCTCTGTGCATGCATAGAAGAGGCACGCATGCTCACATTTCCGAACCTGTAGCGAAAGCAAGTGCATTTCACCGCTGATCTAACTTTATAATAACATTAGAGCTAGAGTGTGTTTCTTGTCTGAACTACCTCAGAAGGCTGGTCCATTTTTGCATTCAACTAACTGCCAATGATCTTCATAAATTTTTAGACACATCTACCTGGTTATTCAAGAAACCTGTCTATCTGATCCACTTAGACTACGCTGATGTTCCTATACTGAAAGTTGTGTACTAGCATTGTTGGAGTTGGATTTGAATCAGAAAGACCCAAGATCAAGTCTTCAGTCAGCTGCATACTTGTTCATTTGGAGTCAATTAATTCAACCAAGCTCCCACTTTGGTTGTTGTTAGGGGAAACAATGGAAGGGGAGTGCTATGTATACCATATTGAACCCTCAAAAGAAAAGATTAATAGCTATAATTCTTTTAAGTATCTTCATCCTCTGCCATTGGAAGGAGAAGCTAGCAGAATTTAAATATGAAAAGCAGAGAAACAATTACATGGCACACTATCATACTAAACACGCGGTAGGTTCAATTACTGGACCATAAAGACACAAACATTTTAGACTGCATTTCATTCTTCAAAGAAAAGGTATGTGATTATCTGCTTCTTGGAAGCATCCATCCATGTGGTAAGGAACAGTTGCTGGAAGAGCTTGCTAATCCTCCCTTTGTGCAGACCAGGCCATGTGGTTCAAAGGGCTTTCAGCCTAGGCCTGTAAAACAGTACAAAGGAAGTGTATCGCTTTCGGTGTGCGAGACTCGCTTGGCAACAGGATGTGCAGATCAAAAGCCACAACTATGGCTGGGGAGAAAAGAAGGTCGCCATGGCCGGCCCAGACAGGAAGCTTCATCCTGATGAAGATGACTTGCCATGGGAACAGAATGGTTCAGTGTGCAGCACTTGTGCAAAAGACAAATTCCATGCCAGGAGTATTAGGGAAAATAACAAAAATAAAAACTTTACCACTAACATTTCTGTGAGGGAGGAGAGCCTTTATACAAAGGTAGGATATCATTGTTCTTAGGAATCAAGATGATAGGCTCTACTAGTCTCATAATGTCACATTAAAGGCAGTGATGGGATTCATCCGGTTCGGTCCAGTTTGGGAGAACTGGTAGTTAAATTGCTGGCTGGCCCTGCCCTGCCCCGCTCCTTCCAGGAATCCCCATCCGCCCCATTTTGGTTCCCAAGAGGCTTCAAGGAGACCTCCTAGGCCCAAAAGGAGGTGTGCAGGTACAGCACCCCATGTCCCCGCAGCCTGTTTTCATTCCTAGGAGGTTGCAGGGAGGCCTCCTAGGCCCAAAACAGGGAAAGGGGGGGTGCGTCCCCTTGCAGCCCGTTTTGGTTCCCAGGGGGATGCAGGAGGTCTAATGCTGCCTATCACACGCCCCTGGCCATACTCACTATGGCCACGCCCACCCAGGCAGTCATTAGGGCAGAGAACCAATTGTTAAATTATTTGAATCCCACCACAGATTAAAGGGGATGGTAGATTGACAATCAACATTTTATGAACTGCAGAAAAATGTGCAGTGTAAAGTTTCTTTCTCATAAAATGCTATCCACTAATCTCTTACGATGATTTTTTAATCATGATCGTTTCTTGATAGGTTTCTCATTTTAAATCCTTGTTGTATGCCTTCTAGAGTCATTTTTAGTGAGATGCACAGCCCTATAAATTTGATATATAAATAAATAAAAAATAAAGTTTGATCTACTAGTTCAGGCAGTAGGCTAGAACCCGAATTCTAGTCCCATCTTAGGCATGGAAGCAGGGATGGTACTCACTTATTTTCTCTACTGGTTTGCAAATGTGAGTATGCCTGTCCGCGCATGTGCCCGGCATCAAAAACGTGCCTAAATAGGATGGGATAGAGCCAGGGCGAGTTGGGGGGGGGGGGCACTCACGATTTCCGCTACCGGTTCAGGTGAATCACTTCGAACCGGCTGAATATCACCTCTGCATGGAAGTCAGCTGCATGACTTTGGCCCAGTCTCTTGCTCTCTCTCTCTCTCTCTCTCTCTCTCTCTCTCTCTCAGCACATCCCACCTTGCAGGGATGTTATTGTGGGGAAAAATAGGAGGGCGAAAGAATATTAGCAATATTTCCTGCCTTGAGTTATTTATAAAAATAATAAAGGCCAGATCTAAGTAAATATTAAATATAAATTAGTATATAATTAAATACATAAAATGGATTATCCAGGTGTCTATAGGTGTGGTTTTTTTAGCAGAGATGCCTGAAATCTCTTGTTTGTTTTTTTATTTCACATTTCTATCCCCCTACAATATCTTATAAGAGGTAGAGTTTTAATGTTGCTTGGACCAGAAACGATACTATGCAATGAAAATCATTGCAAAAGAAGTCCGTTGTCAAATTTATGCTTTTATTCTTGCTTTAGTTAAGATGCCTTTCTTAACCATGATAGTTGCATAAACTACAGGTGTACGGGGAGGTTAATCTCATAAATTATGTGAATACATGAATTCAGAAGATGCTTTTGCTCCAAGAAACAAATAATGTTGCTTTAACATTAGGCACTAGTTATAAGGAAATGCCAAACACAGATGTCTTTTAGTGAGACTGTGATATTTAATCATATACATACACACATATCCTGAATGGATAATCAGGCAGGCAGTTAGATCTGTGTCTACTTTATGAATATTCATCACCTGATTTAACTCATGAATGTTTTTTTTTTCCTTCGTCTGGGTCTCCTGCATTTTATCTATTGTTTTAGTAATGCCTAGGAATGTGCCTATGAAAAGTCAGGCCGAACAGTACCATAACAACCAATAAACAGTCACAAAATGCCCACCCTCTTTGCATTGTTACAATTCACACAGATGTTCATTGAATCAATGCAGTTGTTAAATTAGTAACCCAGTAGTTAAGTGAATCTACTTCTCCATGGACTTTACTTGTCAGAAGGTTGCAAACATTGATCTCAGGACACGGCAACCGTCATAAGTATGAGTCAGTTGCCAAGGATCCAGATTTTGATCACCTGACCATGGGGATGTTGCAATGGTTGTGTGAAAAATGGTCATAAGTCACTTTTTTCAGTGCCATTGTCATTTTGAATGGTCACTAAATGAACTGTTGTTAAGTCGAGGACTACCTGTAACTAATCATTTCTGAAAAAAATATCCCAAGAAAACTGCAGGGATTAATCCAGGCACTTGCCTCTAGCCAAGATTTATTCAGAAGGCATAAAAAACAACAAAACAAAAAACAAAAAAACCCCGAATGATTGATTTTTAAAAAAGAAAATATTTCTGAGACTTTTTTCTTTTTTCTTTTTAAAGGTCATTTCAGTAAGATATCTCTAAGAAATTGTTTTTTTATTCTTAGCATAAATGAAAACATATATTAATGTTTTGCTTAAGTGTTTATTCTTTTAAAAATAACCAAAAAAATACAAATTACAAGATAATTACATTGTGAAAGACTACGTTTTCAAAGAACACAACTGCACATTAAAATACTGCTTATAAGCACTATGTGCTTCGAGCTCAAAGCATTGTTAGAGACCCCACACACCGACTTCACGGTCTGTTGCTGTTGCTCCCCTCTGGGAGGAGGTTTTGAAGTATATCTAGAAGAACAACCCGATTCTGTAACAGCTTTGTTCCCTATGCCATCTGTCAGGTAAACTCGCAAGATTCGTTTCTCTCACCACGTACATGTAAACTTCCGAACTAGACTGTGTTGTTTCTCTGGGTCATATATGCATAATTTTGTATTTATTTTGTCATGTTTATGTAGTGTATATTGGAGGTGGTGACCCTTTGAGAGCTGCATGCAATGAAATTTCATTTTAATGTATGCCAATTAGTGTACGTTCAAAGCAGGTGAAATGCTACCAGTTCGCACCAGTTCAGGCAAACCGGTAGTGATAAAAACTACCGGTTCAGGCAAACCGGTAGTAAAAAAAAAAAGCTACCAGTTCGGATGATCCGACGATCAGCTGTGCCACTTTCTAGCTTTCCTGCTAGAAATCCTGCTTTCTAGGGAAACTCAGTCGCACGACAGACCTTCTTCCCCGCCCCTCGCTGTTCTACTTACCTTTCCAAGTCTCCTTTTTCCATGCGAAGCGCATGTTTGGCATGCTCTGTGCATGCATGCATGGAGCATATGTTTGGCATGCACTGTGCATGCATGTGTGCAGCGAACCAGTGGCAATCCATAGAGGATTTCATCACTCATTCGAAGTGACAATAAAGTTATTCGACTTCTAAGTCTAACTTACCAAGGCCAATTTATCTTACTTTAGACACATTATGCAAACTCGCTAGAGAAGATTCTAATGCTGGGAAAGGTGGAATGAAAGAAGAGTGAGTGATTTGCGTTGAAGTGGATGGACTCAGTTACATTGGCGACGGGTGCGCTATTGGGCAACCTGAAGGACCATGTTAGGGGTAGATCATCATGGAGGAAATTTATCACGCTTGGTGGTCACTAAGAGTTGACACCAATTTTATGGCACCCAATCAATCAATCAACCTATGTTAAAGCTTTGTTCCTGATTTGGTACCTTCTAGATAAGTTTAGCTGGACTAAAATTGTTCTGACTTAGGCTTCCTGAGTCAGTAAAACACACAAGTAGTCCCAAAAACCTCTGTTCATTCACAGATGAGTCCCAAATAGTTGTAAAGAGTCCTTTGGGATAAGGCTGATAATCACCCACTTTTATCTCCCTTGACACGCTGCCAAAGACCTAACTGGCAAAGCCACATGGAGTACAGAATCAAACAGAGCTTCAGACTTTAAATTGCACAGAATTAACAAAGCTGCTTCCTGGAAAGGCCCACTTGCCTTTGCTCCTCTTTTAAGTCTTATGGGAGGGGCCAATTATCTCCAAGCCCTACTCCCAAGTTGTCCCTTTTGTTTGAACTGCTCTTGCGTTCTGGCAGCTCTGCGCATGCATGCACTGGGAACAGGCTCCAGAGGCACAACATACCTCCCAGATGGCCCTTTCTCTGCCTTCAATGCAGAGCCCTCATCCGAGCCTTCCCCAGACTCCAGGACTGACCCACGTTCCTCCCCAGCCTCCTCACTGTCTGACTCTGCTGCCAGCTCCACAGGCTGTTGGCAGACCACAACAGAAATCCCAACATTTCCATCCAATGTTACCAACAGCTATGCACCATGGAACTGTAATGGCAACAAATCTAATAGCACTAATGTGGAGACAACTCTTGAGATCTCAAGATTCTTCTGAAGCATCCATAGGGAAGATTCAAATATGGAAGTTTGAAGTTGAATCCTCACATCTTTTTATATACCGTACTTTTCAGAGAATAAGATGCACTCCCCACCACCACCACCCCTAAAAGAGGGTGGAAATGTTGATGCCTCTTATACACCGAATACAGCCATTTTTGGCTCCCAATACCCCACCCCACACGTCCTGTTTTCACCAAAAACAGGCCCATTTTTCGCAAAAACAGGATGCACAGAGGGTTTTGGAAGCCTGCAGAGGACTCCTGGGGGCTAGGGAGGGCAAAAATGCAATGGGTGGGGAGGGGGATTGGGAGGTCGAAAATGGGCCCATTTTTCGCAAAAATAGAGGGTTTGCGAGGCCCGCAGAGTCCTCCTGGCGGCTGAGGAGGGCAAAAACCAGATGCATGGAGGCCAAAAACTATTTTTTTCTTGTTTTCCTCTTCAAAATCTTGGTGTGTCTTATACTCTGGTACATCCTATAGTCTGAAAAATATGGTAAATCACACATTGTGTGTGCATATAATAGTTAGATTAGGTTACACTACGTTACTTTACATAACATTGCATTATATGTTGTGTTGTGATGTGATGTGATATTATAATTTGTGAAGGATTGTGATTGTGGACTTGCTGCCACGATCTTGTCTTTTTTTGTTACACAAATACTTTTGCCATGAATAACTGAGAATTACTTTGGGGAAAAAAAAAATAACACTGTCCTGCTTCTATCAATTTTTATGTATCTATTGTTGGGCAAATTACTTATTATATACATATTAATTAGTCAGATAAGTCTGAGAAGTCTTTTTAAGGGGAATAAATAATATTTTTTGCCTCTCAAACGCTTCTGCGGGTGGCGAGGTGGGGAGAGTCTAAAATGCTGAAAGCATCTTTTGTTACAGACCTGAATGGCTGCCTGAAAGATTAAAATTTGGCGGCCACGTGTGGCCCTGATTAAGCAGGAATTATTCTGTGCCTTTCTTTGAATATCAAGGTAAGCAGACACGAGAGCAGCTTAAGACCATTAGTCTTCTAAACAAAACCGGAGCCATTCTGGCAACCGCCATCAGATTAAAAAATTAACACGTAGGCAGGGAGTCTATCCGGAATGGAAATTAATGCTCTCTTTGACCCAAACCTCATCAGTCACCTGAAGCACAAAGGAACATCATTCTGAGCTAAAGCAATATGCCTTCCCTTTGGAATTTAAAACAGCATGACCTCAACATTTTCAGTTATGGAAAACTTATTGAAAAGGAAAAGATAGAGAGAGGAAAGAGAGAATAAAGCTACGGGAGTCCATTATTTCTCCTGTAACTAGAGAATTATAAACAAATGCATAATAGAAACAAACAAACAGAAGAAGAAGAAGAAGAAGAAGAAGAAGAAGAAGAAGAAGAAGAAGAAGAAGAAGAAGAAGAAGAAGAAGAAGAAGAAGAGGAGGAGGAGGAGGAGGAGGAGGAGGAGGAGGAGGAGGAGGAGGAGGAGGAGGAGGAGGAGGAGGAGGAGGAGGAGGAGATGTAATTCTTGAAAAGGGAGGCATGATGGTTGATTGACATGTTTGGCAGCATTCACAGTATGCAAAGCACAGGTGATTGTGTGGCCATCAGTCCAAGTACAAGGGCTCCATACCTTACATTAAGAGATGTTTGACAAATTAAAATAGACTTAATGAAAGGCAACAGTGATGATCAAAGTCCTGAAAAATGTGCAGAGACATCAGGGAATTAATACAGGGAGTCCTCAACTTACAACAGCTCATTTAATGACCATTTGAAGTTACCATGGCACTAAAAAATGTGACTTATGACCAGTTTTCACACTTGCAACTGTTGCAGCAGCGTCCCCATGGTCACATGGTCAAAATTCAACTGACTCATATTTACGACGGTTGTAGTGTCCTGGGAGTCCTGGGATCACCTTTTGTTACTTTGTGGCAAGCCGTGCTACTGATTTAACAACTGCAGTGATTCACTTAACAACTCTGGAAAGGAAAGTCATAAAATGGGGCGAATGAACAAATGTCTCACTTAACAACAGAATTTTGGGTTCATTTATAGTCATAAGTCGAGGACTACCTGTCCATTTCGCTTTAGGAAAATAGTAGAATAGACACTCATTAAGAAAGGGAGAGCTTTGGTTCTTCACTGCAGATACTATCTTGACTTATCTGACCAGGCATCTCAAAGTACTGCTTAAATATCTGAAGGAGACAAAGTAAGGCAAGAAGTGGTTTATCCTTATCTCCTTCTAGGGCAGTATTGGCGAACTTTTTTGGCACCGAGTGCCAAAACGGGAGCGTACTCACAGAGGAGCACCAGAAACCGAAAGAGAAGTTTCAAGTTTCTGGTGTGCACATGCGTGCCAGTCATCTGGTCTTCCAGTTTCTAGCGCGCATGACCTCATGAAGATCAACTGGCCAGCAGGCATGCGTGTGCCGGAAACCGGAAGCTCAGTTTCTTGGTGCACACTTGCGCGCCAGGGAGCTACTCTTCCAGTTTCTGTCTCTCCCACATGCACAAAGACCAGCTGGCCAGCATGCATGCATGTACCGGAAACCGGAAGCTCAGCTTCGCAGTGCACACGTGTGCCAGGGAGCTACTCTTCCAGTTTCTAGCTCTCCCACATACACAAAAACCAGCTGGCCAGCGTGCATGCATGTGCCAGAAACCAGAAGCTCAGCTTCCAGGCGCACGCCTGCGTGCCAGGGAGCTACTGTTCCAGTAGCGAGAGGAGAGAGAGAGTTTCTAGCTCTCCCGCATTCATGAAGACCATGCACACCAGAACCCGGAAGAGCAACAGGAAATGGCTGGTGTGCCTGGAGAGATGGCTCCACATGCCACTTCCGGCATGTATGCCATAGGTTCACCATCATGGTTCTAGGGAGTTCTAGTTTTTTTACTTCCTGAACAAGCCCAGGAGAACCAGTTTTGCCCAACGATTAAGGCAGTAGGCTAGAAACTGAAAGACTGTAAGTACTAGCCTCACTTTAATGACAAAGATGGCTGGGTAACTTGGGCCAGTCACTCTCTTTCAGCCCTAGAAAGGAGGCAGTGGCAAATCACTTCCCCAAAACCTTGCCAAGAAAACTGCAAGGCTTTGTCTAAACCAGGGTTCTCAAACTCGATTTCATTGAGGGCCTCATCAGGGTTCTGTTTGATCTTGGGGGGGCAGGGGGGCATGGCCAGGGGAGGCATGGCCAATTTGACGTCACTTGTGTTGGGGGCACCTGTGGTGGCCCTAGCGCTCTGCCAGCAAAAACGGGCTCCCAAATCCCATTTTTGGCTGCGACAGCTTCCTGCAACCCTCTGCCAGCGAAAACAGAGCTCAGGAGGGCAGGGCAGCCCTGCAGGCCAGATCTAAGCACCCTGCAGGTTGGATCTGGCCCCTGGGCCTTGAGTTTGACACCCCTGGTCTAAGCAATTGCCACGAATCAAGACTTGACTTGAAGATACACATACACAAACCCAGACACACACAAAAGACAATTCTCAGGATTGGCCCACAGCTCTGAGAATTTGCGGTAGTGTCCCATCCAATATTCTTATCAACTCGGATTCTGCTTAGATTTTCTAGGTTAGACAATGTTGCCTAGGTGCTGTGTCCTGCTGTGTCCCAAATTCCAGAAGGAGGTTAAAGGAAGAAAAAACTTAACTCTAAGAACAATTCAACAAGGGAAGCAATTACCTTCAACTCTACATGCTACTAGATGCAAGTCTGCTGAGGATTTTTTTTTTAATTTGCACCAAGAAGGAGATTGGATCAATTATTTGCTTAAATCCTTCTAACTCTATAACTCTATGTCACAACATCCAGGTAGTTAACAACTCAGATACGGTGGAGCTGTACACTGAATAAAAATTCTGGGATTTGCGACTCCCACTGTCCAGCTTCTCTGCAGTTGGGCAAGATCAAGAAAGCAAAAACTATGGTGCTTGTTGTTGTTGTTGGTTGCAAAGTCATGTATGACCCATCGCAACCCCATGGACAGCATTCCTCCAGGATTTCCTGTCCTCTACCATCCTCTGGAGTCCATTTAAGCTCATGCCTATTGCTTCAGTGACTCCATCCAGCCACCTCGTTCTCTGTCATCCCCTTCTTTTGCCCTCACTCTTTCCCAGCATTAGGCTCTTCTCCAGTGAGTCCTTCCTTCTCATTAGGTGGCCAAAGTATTTGAGTTTCATTTTCAGGACTTGATCTTCTAAAGAACAGTCAGAGTTGATCTCCTCTAGGACTGACTTGTTTATTCGCCTTGCAGTCCAAGGGACTCGCAGGAGTCTTCTCCAGGACCATAGTTCAAAGGCCTCAATTCTTTGGCACTCAGCCTTTCTTTGGTTCAACTTTCACAGCCAGACATACATGGTGCTAGATTGGGACAAATACAGAATCTTGGAAACCATAAGAGGAATGTCTTCCCTTCATTGATAGTGCTTTCATTAACATGGAGCTTCCTTGAATTATTAGAAGTGCTTCTTCTCAGGTTCCCTGTGACATCTGGGCTAAGTTGTCACTTATGAGTTGCGCTGCCACCATTCTTGTCTTCAATCTCTTGAATCTGCTCTCTCCTCCATCTCTTCTCCAGCCTCCCCCTGCCCTGAGCTTTCACACCATCACATCTTGAGATCCCCCAGGCTGGAGAAAAGTTGGATTAAAACGTAGTCTTGAATCAACTCAAGTGTGTGTTAAAGCATCTGAGTTAAATTTCCCACTTGAGAGATGTGACTGTATGGACTCCTTGAGGTTCGGCGACAGTAAGAATAAGTGACACAATGCAGTTCAGGTTGTCTAACCTCTCAATTATAAGGTGCTGCAAATGCATTTCCCAAGTCGCGGCATTAAGTAGAGTGATTACATTATTCATTTATACTAATTTCCTGCTCGGTAATGATTCAGCTGATTAGGAGCTTGTCATGCAAAAAACCCAGAAATTAGAGTAACTCATTAAAGGGAGAAGAACTCAGCAGCATCACTAACTTAGCTCCTCAGTTTGATGGAGGACCCCTGGCAGCACGTCTGCAGCAACCTACTTCCATTCCCTAAATGGATGCACAAAAACGTGGCCTACAAATGCTCTCTGTAAGGCCACTGTTAACTGTGATGTCGTCACTCGCAGCGCCGTCGTCAGCCCTGTTCTCGCCGATATCCCGTTCGCCACGGGCTGTGTCATTGAGGTCAGCGTTCTCCCCCATGCCTCTTCTGCGGCCTGAAATACCGCTTGCCACCTGGTGCGCCACAACGCCTAATCGGAAAACTAACCCTGCCACCAACACCCGTGTTACCCGCCACCCGCAGGTAGCCATCCCCGTTCATCAGGTAGTCATGGCGACCATGGCGTGGGCGGTATGCTGCGCTGCGTTGTCGAGCGGTGGCTGTGCTCGACACTAACCCACAAATTACAATGTGTTTTCAATGCTTTTTAAAGAATGTTTTATTTGTTAGTTTGATTGTGCACTGCCCAGAGTCACATCTGCCATAAAACAACACTCCTCCTCTCTCCAACCACCTGTGGAAATGATCTTGGTTCCCAGGAGAAAGTATTTTATTTTTGGCTACAAAACCCCAGCTATTTCTATTTCCCCCTCCCTATCCCTCAGCTCCAGTGTGGCAACACTGAAGTTTCAAAATGGCTCCGGCCATGGGTGGGTTCTACTTACCTTTACTACTGGTTTGCAGCAAGGCCGCGCACATGCGCAGAAGCGTTTTGATGATGTCGGGGTCGGTGGGCGGAGCCTCCCACCAGTTTTACTATAGGTTCTATAGAACCGGTATGAACCGGGGGCAACCCACCACCAGCTCCGGCCAAGCCAGCTTCAGGGACTGGCACACAAGGATGATGGAAGATGTAGTACAACTGATCAAGTTGCACATTAAGACAGAAAACAACTTCTCTGTTCTGCATTTAAATGACTGCACATAAAATATTGTGTCTTGCTCTTGGTGCCACATCTTCGGAAGGAGATTGAGAAGCTGGAGTATGTCCAGTTTATAGAGAAGATAAGGTGCCTAGGAGGGAAAACATATGAAAACGGTTGGAAAAAATGGGGTATCTTTAACTTACTTACTTATTAGATTTTTAGATTTAGATTTTCATCCCACTTGATTTGCTTTACAAGTAACTCAGAGGAGAGAAGACTACGGGGAGACATGAGAGCATCTTCAAATACCTGAAAGGCTATTCTGCAGAATGCAGGCTAGAATTGTTCAAAAATTCAAAGTATTATGAAGAAGTAGTAGTCACTTCAGCATCAGAAAGTGTAGTTTAATAATGAGAGCTGCCTAACAATGGAACAGATGTCCTCAGCAGAAGGTTTTTTTTTTTCCTTCCTTGATGACTTCAAACAGCCCGCGGTATCAAACTCAAGGCCTGCAGGCCAGATCTGGTCTGCAAGATGCTTAGATCTTAAATTTCCAGGGGCTGCCCTAGAAAAAGCGAAGGACCATTCCGCAGTGCCTCTGCCAGCGAAAACAGAGCTCAGGAAGGCCGCACGCGGCTCTCCCAGCTCTGTTTTTGGCCGCGACGGCCTCCTGCCACCCTCTCCCAGTGAAAACAGAGTTTGGGGGGTTGAACTCTGTTTTCTGAACTCTGAACCCCCACCCCCAAGTTCCATTTTTGCTGGCAGAGGGCAGCAGGAGGCCATCGTGGCCAAAAATGGAGCTTGTGAGCCACCACACACACCCCCAACACGAGTGACATCAAGCTGACCACACCCATCCTGGCCGCACACATCCAGCCCCCCTCCCCTCTGAGGTCAAACACAATCCTGATGCAGCTCTCAATGAAATCATGTCTGACAGCCCTGAAACAGACAAAGGATGGCTATTAGTCAGGATGCTGTAGTATCATGTTCATACACCGGGCAGTGTTGGATTAGGCCTCTTCCATTCTGTAATTCCATGAAAAGGAAATTGTGAATGGCTGATCCATTGCCCTGTAACTAAACGAAAGATTTTCTGTCTTTGATCACCTCAGGACCAAATTCAGTAAGCTTTCCCCTGTGGTCTTTTTTTGTAATGTTCCAAAGCTATTCACTGTACAGCAATAATCCCTTGATATAATAAATTCAATCTACTTTGCTCTATGCCTACCTGTAAGTAATTTCCAGGACCCCAGAGGATAACAAGATTAAAACAAATGATCTCCTCTTTTGAATTCTGCATTCTGGAATGACTCACGTCATCTTTCCATCAAGCTGTTCCACTTAGTGCAATTAAGAAGAAATACATCACAGGGCAACAAATGATCTAACTCCCTTTATGCTCTCCTCTCTTTGATAAAATTACCTTCTTTTCATGATTCACGTTGACATTTTGGAATCAATGCTGCTTCTGAATTAATTTAGTTTTTCTTACAGCAAGCCTGTTTCTCAATAGCAGGCTTCACAGTTCTTATGATTGCTTTATTCCTTCCCCTCTTTTCTTTTTATGATTTCTGATAATTTTGGTAACTTTGAAGATCTTCTTCTGCAATCTTACATCTCCTTTTACAGATGTAAGAAGGATGCATACATTATTCCCTGATTGCTTTAGTCTCTTCAAAGAATTAAGAAGGTAGACATGGAACTTTGTCTCTGACCTCAACAAGCTTTAGAGGGGAGGGGAAGGATGTTGTTGTTGTTGTTGTTAGCCGTGAAGTTGTGTACAACCCATCACGACCCCATGGACAATGTTCCTCCAGGCCTTCCTGTCCTCTGCCATCCCCCGGAGTCTATTTAAGCTCACACTGACAGCTTCAGTGAGTCCATCCAGCCACCTCATCCTCTTCTTCTTTTGCCCTCAATCTTTCCCAGCATTAGGCTCTTCTCCAGTGAGTTCTATCTTCTCATTAGGTGTCCAAAGTATTTGAGTTTTCTCTTCAGGATCTGGCTTTCTAAAGAACAGTCAGGGTTGATCTCCTGTAGGACTGACCAGTTTGATTGCCTTGCAGTCCAAGGGACTCGCAGAAGTCTTCTCCAGTGCCATAGTTCAAAGGCTTCAATTCAAAAAAAACGGAATATCTGCAAGCTATGTTCTTTATTTTAGAACTAAGAAGAGACAACCCAGAGTTACCAACTGTTATAGCTTATCTTGTCTGAGCCATTACAATAACTGGTTGTCCAAGAAAGACACTCTGGGAAATCTCAGATTGGCACTTGATTGTTAAACTCTTCAACAGACCATCTCAAACCAACATCATTCCTTTTGGATCGAGATGGGTGAAGCACCATATTAGTCCATTGCAACAACAATGACACAAGGCTAATTTTCAAGAGCAATCAATGTCATAAATTTAAATTATGATAAAGAGAACATGAGAACAATTCATTTTTATTTAAAATGGCTCTTTTCTTTCTTTCTTTCTTTCTTTTTTTTTTTTTTGAAAATTAAAGCAACGGTGCCAAACAAGCTGTAATTTGCAAATGTACATAATATCAGTTGTAGAAGCTGGCTTTCTTCGCCATTGAATTTGGATTTGTTTGGAGCAATATTGCAAAGCTGACTGTCCTGATCATTGTGAATGAGTGGCGGGAACTTGACAAAAGAACAGCAATGTTTCTTAATGAATCTGGATGTCTCCTGATTGGATAATTTTCCTGCCAGAGATCAATGTTTGGCAGAAGAGTTAATGGGAAACAGCAGATTTACATGGGAAATGGGCAGAAGAGAAGTAGAGTTATTATCAGGAAGTAGGTGAAACAGAGGATGCTTCATTTGCTCCTGAGTAAACCTGCAAGCTGTTGCCAGAATGCCAATTTTGCTTGTACATATGCTCTTATAATCAGAATATAACTGTATGCTTATCATTTAGTTAAAGGCTTCCATAGGTTTTCAATGTTTTGTCATCAAAATGAAAATAATTCTGGAGTACTTGTTTTGGGAGCTGACTGTGAGAACATATCTACGTTTTATCCTGGGCAACATTATGGAAATAATGTTCCATGTTCTTCTGGGAGGGGTTTTTTTTTTTTCCTTTTCAATTCCTGGTCTAGGGTACAGCATTTCACACACACTGCTGGCTCATATTTCAACCAATCAATCAGAATATAGCTGGAAGGGACACTGGAGGTCTTCTACTCCAACCCCCTACTCAAGCAGGAGACCAGGGTGTCAAACTGGCGGCCCACGGGCCAGATGAGTCACATGCAGGCCACGCCCACCCTGACTCCTCAGAGGCAAAAAAGTCACACTACATCACGTGATATCACGTGACATCACATGACACAATTGAGTTTGACACCCATGCCCTATCCCATTTCAGATAGGTGATTGTCCAGTCTTGTCTTAAAAACCTTCAGTGATAAAGCACCCACAGCTTCTGAAGGCAAGCGATATTTAAGTGAGCATACTTAAGTGATCATCGATTAGGACTTTAAGAACTCTTTCACAGTTACTGTTTTTGAGTCAAGTTTCGCCAAATCTGTACTTGTACCTTTGGTTTTCTTATCCTGCCTAAGTGTAAAATCTTGCTTTTCTCTACATAAATTTCCTTTTTGTTGGATAGAGCCCCCATTGTTCAAGTCTGTCAAGATCCTTTTGGATCATTAGCTTATCTTCTGAGGTGTTGGCTGTTCCTGCTAGCTTAGTGTCATCTGCAAATTTGATGAGTTCCCCTTCTATTTCCTCATCTAAATCATTTATGAAGATATTGAAAAGTACTGGATCCAGACAGAACTGGGACAAGGATGCTATTCAGCAGGTTCTGAAAAGTTCTGGAGAACTGGTAGCAGAAACTCTGAGTAGTTCGGAGAACGACAAATACCAGCTCTGGCTGGCCCCAGAGTGGGGTGGGAATGTAGACATTGCAATATCCTTCCCCCAGGAGTCAGGAGGGAATGGGGACTTTGCAGTATTCTTCCCCTCCCATGCCCACCAAGCCACGCCTACCAAGCCATACCCACAGAACCAGTAGTAAAAAAATTTGAATTCCACGACTGAACTGGGCCTAAGATGGGGTACCATTTATTTAGTAGGGTACTACCTTCTGTTTAGTTTAGAACAAAATCAGCTGAAGTCCAATAACTGCTGAACTGGATTGGTTTTTCAGATGGCTTCGCTAGAGATTCCTAAAGAAACCTAGTAGTTGAGGGCAGTAGAGAAGAAGTTCTGATGGTCTCGTATGGGACTAAAGCTAGTTCCAACATTCTGTTAGGTTGGAA
This sequence comes from Masticophis lateralis, assembly GCA_030761175.1. NCBI lineage: Eukaryota > Metazoa > Chordata > Lepidosauria > Squamata > Colubridae > Masticophis > Masticophis lateralis. The sequence goes on along the minus strand of JAUDYJ010000002.1, from coordinate 269,911,539 downwards.
ATAAAATGGACAAAAAGTAATTAGCAAGGAGATTTGACTGCTTAGGAATGTTCCTTTTATCAGCTGTCGCCCTTAATGTCCCATCATAGGTGTCTCAGCTGTACTCCGAAAAAGTATTTTATAAAAAAAGAGCAAGTTGGAGGAATGATAATATTTCTGGGGGAGAAAATTGAGACCCTGGATTTCTCAAAATCCTAGCTCTGAAACGGACCTTAAAGATCTTCTAGCCAACCTCCTTCTCAAGGCAGAAGCCTTATAGCATCCCAGCTAAATGGTTGTCCAGGTTTTTTTAGAAAAAAAAAAACCCTCCAATGATGGAGCACTCACAATTCCAGGAGTCAAGCTATTCCATGGATTAATTGCTGCAATTCAGTGGTGGGTTGCCCCCAGTTCAGACCAGTTCTATAGAACCGGTAGTAAAACCGGTAGGAGGCTCCGCCCACCGACCCCAATGTCATCAGAATGCTTCTGCACGTGTGCAGAAGAGCGGCCCCATTGCGAACCAGTAGTAAAGGTAAGTAGAACCCACCCCTGCTGCAATTGCCAGATGATTTCTCCTTCTAGGTTGGATCTCTCTTTAATAAGCTTTCACCCAGTGGTGGGCTGCAACCGGTTTAACAACTAGTTTTGTGAGTGCGTGCTGTGCACACGCGCCTAACGTGCTTGTGCACAAAGTTCAAAATACAGCAATTTGAAGCTCAGCTGCTTACCATCTAAGGCAGCCCCAGTAAGTAGAACAGTGGAGGGGTGGAAATCAACTGTGACCCCCTCTTCTCCATGACAGCCTTTTAAATATGGAAGACAGCTATCATGTCACCCCTAGTTTTCCTAATTGGTAAGTTAGACATATCTAGTTCCTTCAAGTGTTCATCGTACAATTTAGCCTCCAGTCCACCTATCACGTTCATTGTTCTTCTCTATATACTTTCTAGGGACGCAATATCTTTTTTGTGTCATGATTACCAGAACCGAACAAGTATTCTAAGGGTGGATTTCACTAAGCGGTATAAAGGAATCAGAGTGGTATTCAGCCGGTTCGGATCAGTTCTAGAGAACCGGTAGTGGCAACCTGCGGATGAGCCCTCCAACCTGCCCTGGCATTATGTTGTCCTATTTAGCCATGTTTTCTAAGCTGCATACATGTGTGCAAGCTGCGTGCACGAGCAAAGCGCATGTGTGCAAGGCCACACACACGTGTGGAAGGCATGCTCGCTTGCGCGCATGCTCACATTTTAGATGCACAGTGAACCAGTGATAAAATTATGTGAAACCCACCTCTGAAAGGAATACTATAACCTCTCATCTTGATGCTATCCTTTTGTAACCTAGGACTGCATTGGCTTTTTTGGCAGCTGCAACACATTGCTGACTTTTTACCTTTTAGAGCTTAAATTAATAATCTAGAGGAGACAAGGACTTAATTGGGAGGCAGATCAGGATCACAGCCACCGGAAGAAGAAGAGCAAGAGACTTTCCATTAAATCTCCACATGCCTCAAATCAGCCAAATACTTTAACTTACTAAGTTTGGTGCATTAAAAGGCACCGTGATTTATGATCTGGAAGCTTGCAACTTGTGGTGCTGGATGAATTATAAATACCCCCACTTAGAATAATAGATTTGCCTGGATAGGTAGCAAACTAATTATAAAATATTGAAAACTTTACATAAATAACTGGAGAATTAGCCTGCAATGCTACAGTCAGGACAGTCTATTTGAGAGCTTAAATCCCCTGGGACTCACGTAGCATGCTAAGTGGCTGGGCTGTAGTATGTATGGCTGCCCTAGAATTGAACATTAAATTAAATTTCTTCTAACACTACACCAGAGCAGGGTTTATGTTCCAAGTTCAGGCAACCTTGTCTTGCCAATCTGCCAATTCCAACTTTTGCAAAATGTCTGAAAAAGAGATAATAGCTTGGTCTCCTAGAGCAGGGGTTTTCAAACTTTTTAGCCTGTAGAAAGAAATTCCATTTTCTATCAGGCCATCTCTCAAGCAAGACCCTACAACTCTATTAACTATAAACTCTTTTTTTTTTTAGAAAAGTACCACTAAAGAGCAGTCAGCAACTTGTTTATTTTTAACTAGGACGATAGAAAAAAAAATAGAAATAGGAAGAAAAGGAAAAAGATGAACTCTTTTTAAGAGTTTATTAATAAACTATTTTAATAAAGTTTCAAATACGGATAGCCCTCAACATACGACCACGGCTGAGCCCAAAATTTCTGATGCTACATGAGACAGTTGTTTAGAGAGTTTTGCCCATTTTACAACCTTTCTTGCCACTGTTGTTAAGTGAATCACTGCCATGAGTGACACGGACCTTAAGTGAATCTGGCTTCCCCATTGACTTGTCAGAAGGCCACAAAAGGAGGTCATGTGACCCCAGGACGCTGCAAGGTTCATAAATATGAGCCACTTGCCAAACATCCGAATTTTGATCATGTGATCAGGCAGATGCTGCAACGGTCTTAAGTGTGAAAAATAGACATAAGTCATTTTTTTCAATGCCTTTGCAACTTTAAATGGTCACTAAATGACTGGTTGTAGGAGGCTTCCCTGAAGCCTCCTGGGAGTGAAAATGGGGCATGGGTGGGGAGCGCCACCACACTGCACCCCATTTTGGGCCTAGGAGGCCTTCCTGCGAGCCAAAATGGGAGCCAAAATGGGGCGTGTGGGGACTCCTGGAAGGGGCGGTGCAGGAAGGGGCAGGAAGAGGCGGGGCCAGCCAGCAATTTAACCACCGGTTCATCTAGTTGTTAAACCGGTTGCAACCCACCATTGGGTGGAAGCTTATTAAGGAGAGATCCAACCTAGAAGGAGAAATTATCTGGCAATTGCAGCAGGGGTGAGTTCTACTTACCTCTACTACCAGTTCGCAACGGGGCTGCTCTTCTGCGCATGTGCAGAAGCATTCTGATGACATCAGAGTTGGTGGGCGGAGCCTCCCACCGGTTTTACTACTGGTTCTATAGAATTGTTCCTTAACTTACAACCTGTGGTGGGATTCAGCCAGTTCGGGATGGTTCTATAGAACCATCCCGAACCGACTGAATCCCACCACAGGCTGTAAGTTAAGGACCAACTGTGCAAAAATGTATTGAAAACCAAAATCAAGTGTCACAGTGAAAGAGTTAAGAGCTATGGGGTGGGGAAGGTTCTCGGGGGTGTTTATTTTGTTCAATTGAATCCAAGGCCTGGATAGTCCCGTAAAGAAGAGTTGATCAATAAATTAGCAATTCGCTATCAGACAAAATAAAGTCACCTTCATTTCCCCTGCTATGGGTTCATCTTTTGACTTTCTGTTGAAATTATACTATTTATGTGGATCTGTTTCTATAAATCAGCACAGAACATGTTCTTCTGTCTGTGCCCTCTGATTATTAATTGATTGGTTGTTCTTGGATGTTGGCGATGCAAAAGTGAATGCAGTTTCCTGAGACTTTTGAGTAGACATCTGCAACCTGGCGACTTCCAAACATGGGGCACAAACCCAACATTGAACAAGCAAACTAAATCCAATATTAATTTTGCAAACTGGGAGATGAGGGAGTGATCAGCCCAAAGGTGCTTTTTCAAAAGGCAACTAAACTTTGTTTGGCTTTTGCTTCTCATCCAAGAAGCTTCTTTTCATTCAGAACTGAAGAAGCTTCTTGGATGAGAAGCAAAAAGTCTTCAAGACAAAACAAAGTTTAAATAGCACCTTTGGGATGATCACTCCCTCATCTCCCAGTTTGCATAATTAATATCTGAGCCATCGCTATCCGAAGATGTCTCCGTGGTCACGTGGCCGGCATGACTAAATGCCAAAAGCGCACGGAACGCTGTTACCTTCCCATCACAATGATCCCTATTTTTCTACTTGTATTTTTTACATGCTTTCGAACTACTAGGTTGGCAGAAGCTGGGACAAGTAGCGGGAGCTCACCTCGTCTTCAAGCAAAAACAAAGAGAGCCCAGTTGCCGTTTGAAAAAGCACCTTTGGGACAACCGTGACCTGAATGATTGCGAATTTCCATAGACAGAGAGACTTGAAAAGTTTCGTATCATTTGATTTCTGAAGATAGGAAAGACATGGACCAAGCTACTTCTGAAGCGGAGACTTCCAGAAGGAAATATATTTTGCATATTTCCTGGAAAATAATCAGGTTGCATATCTGTATACTACTAAACTTCTTGTTTAAGGGACATAATGGCTCAGTGGCTATGACACTGAGCTTGTCGATCGAAAGGTCGGCAGTTCAGCAGTTCAAATCCCTAGTTCCGCGTAGGGGTGAGCTCCCATTACTTGTCCCAGCTTTTCCAACCTAGCAGTTCGAAATCACGTAAAATCAAGTAGAAAAATAGGGACCACCTTTGGTGGGAACGTAACAGCGTTCCGTGCGCCTTTGGCATTTAGTGATGGAGACCACATGACCACTGAGATGTCTTCGGACAGTGCTGGCTCTTCGGCTTTGAAACGGAGATGAGCACTGCCTCCTAGAGTCAGGGACGACTAGCACATATGTGTGAGGGAAACCTTTACCTTTACCTTAAACTTCTTGTGTCTGGTTGATGGTTTGTAACCTTCAGTTGGGCAAAACGGTGCATCACAGGGCAACAATTTTTGAATCAATGTAATTCAGACAAGCTAACTTATGGAAGGCATCCAAAATCCAGGAGTCATGACTCCAATGGGATTCAAATTTGGCAAAATTGTGGTCTCTTCAATGCTACTGCCCTGCTGCAGTCAGCTGTAATCAGATGATTATCATTTCGAATGCTCTCTCTCCCAACTTCATGGAAGAAAAGTCAATGGGGAAGTCAGCAGGAAATCAAAAGTCATTTCTTCTCCCTCTGCTTTTTTTTTTTTTTTTTTTTTTTTTTTGCACACTCACGGTCATTCTGTGTCTTTGTTTTACTAAAGAAACATTCCTGAAGCAATGACCCAAGGGCTCAAGGTTTTGTCTACTAATCTAATAAATTTGTGGAAAGGAGGACGCAAAAAAAGGACATGCAGATTTGTCTGTATTGACTCGCCTGATTTATTCTGTGTGAAATCTCTCCTGCACATCATTTTCACTTCAACAGTTTTCTTCTCTATCTAAATGCAGTGTTTTGCCAAACCCCATGATAAACATATTCACTTTGCCAGTTTATAAAGAACGAAAGATTGTTCAAAGCAGCCGTGTTAGACAAATAGGCATGCAATTACCATAACTCTATATTCATTTGCATAATGTGACTTTATGAAGGAATTCAGGTAGAGTGTGATTTTTGTTCTTCTTTCTTGGTTGCAGACTTCAGTATTTTTCTCTAGAAAAAGGATTATTACCTTCCTGGTCGACAGTATGCAGGAAACTGTATGCAAAGTCAGCCATGTATAAAGGCAGAAAATGCTAATAAAGAAGGATTTCTGGTTTTTACAATGTTAAGCCTTTTAAATTCATACTAAGCCTGCAAGAGCTCAAAACTCCATCCCCAAACTTCGTCAGGATACCAATTTCAGAATTTCAGAGGCTCAGTGAGATGAATCCATACAAATCAACGGTAGAGTCCCCTGGTGAGATCACAACTGGCTTAATTTATGGATAATGTAATGTGGATCCAAGTAGCCCTTGATTTACAACAGTTCATTTAGTCACCGTTCGAAGTTAAAAACGGCACTAAGAAAAAGTGACTTATGACTGTTTTTCACACTTATGACCCTTGCAGCATCCCCATGGTCGCATGATCAAAATTCAGACGCTTGGCAACTGACTCATATTTATGACAACTGCTGTGTCCCAGGGGTCATGTGATCCCCTTTTGTGACCTTCTGATAAGCAACGGAGAAGCCAGATTCACTTAACAACAGTGGTGGGTTGCCCCCAGTTCTCACTGGTTCTATAGAACCGGTAGTAAAACTGGAAGGAGGCTCTGCCCATCAATGTTGTGGCCCACCAGTGGACTGCGCGGATTGTTGCTGATCGCGATGACGAGAAGGCTGGTGTGGTGCTGTGCCAGCAGCCTGTGCAGTCGGCGCTCGGACAGCAAGGAGGCTGAAAAAGATGTGGTGCCAGAGGCAGGGATTTAGTCAGGGCCTTCAGAACTTTCAAAGCAGGGGTGCGTTCTAAAATTTTTTATTACCGGTTCTGTGGGTGTGGCTTATTTTGTGGGCGTGGCTTGATGGTCCTGTGACAATTATGAGGATTTAGCAGAGATACTGGTCTACCAGGCTTTTAACTGCTTGCAGAGCTGAAGACCTTTCTATTTCAACAAGCAGGGCTAGCATAAACATCAAAATTCTATGCCAAGGTCTTAGTAGATACACCAAGTTAGTAGATACATCAGTTTATTATTTACTGTTTATAAAATATATTTATATGTATATGAAATCTTAATCTGTTCACCGCCCTGAGTCCTTTGGGAGAAGGGCGGTATAGAAATTCAATAAATAAATAAATAAATAAATAAATAAATAAATAAATAAATAAATAAATAAATAAATAAATAAATAATTCTATTCATTTGTTTTTGCAGGCAGTGGTCTACCTATTTATTTTTGCAGGCACTGATCTACTCATGTATATTTGCAGGCACTGGTCTACTCATTAGTTTTCTTTTAACACTGATCAGCTGTAGGGCGGCCCTTTGAAGCCCCGTGGCAAGAGTTTAAACAGTTTTTTTCCCTCTAGCCATCAGCTGGGACTCAGGAGGCAGCAATAGATTGGGGGTGGGGCCAAATAAAAGGTAAGAATAATGTGGAGGGTGGGGGCGGGGAGAGAACCGGTTCAGTGGTATCATATCGTCACCGTTACCGGCTCAGCAGAACTGGGCGGAACCAGGAGGACCCACCACTGCTCCAGAGACTCCTTTAAGTGAAAAGGATGAAGAGGAGGAGCCTCCTCAATGTATGGGCATTGTTCCTCAGGAGGATGTCTCCTCGAGAGTAAGGCTTGGGGCTAATTGGCCACGCCCTTAGCCTATTTAAAGAGGAATGCTGATTGCAGCAAGTTGCAGGAAACAACTTTAGTTCGCTAATCATCACATTGGGATTTCTCTGCAACCTTGCTTCTGGGCTTTCTGCCAACTCCAGTAAGACTCTGACTATCTTATCCGTGGAATTCTGGCAGGCTGTTAAGAATGCTTATTAACAGCCGGCATTTACTAAAACTACGTTATTTGAATAAACTAAGTTTTGTTCAGAGTTTGTGTGTCTGTTCTTTGGGATCCGTAGCTGGGGCAGAACAACCAACCCTGATGTCATCAGAACACTTCTGCGTTTCTCCCCATTGAGAACTGGTAGTAAAGGTAAGTAGAACCCACCCCTGCTTAACAACCATGTAATTAACTTAACAATTGCAGAGATTCACTTCACAGTTGTAGCAAGAAAAGTTGTAAAATGGCAACAGAAATTTTGGGCTGGGTTGAAGTTTTAAGTCGAGGACTACCTGTATTTAAAAGTGTAACAGAAAAAGAGAGTCTTAGAGATTACATGTAAACCAATGTTCATTTACTGAAGCTTCTTCTATGAAGAGCTGGCAATCACTGCAATATCTGCCTTCCATGTCCAATTTAGAGTTTACAATTGATGCTGCCAAATTTCTATTTAACTAGTATTGATACACTGAACTAGACATCTGTTCAGAAACCATGAAGTCTAGATGACAATAATGTATTTATTGAGAGTTAACGTTCATTGAATAGTTTCCTCAATGAATACTTGGTAGATCCTCTCTTCACAGTTAACCTTTGTTAAGGAATTCGCAGAGCAACCCTAGAGTAGCAAAGGTGTGCACATGAAAGCGACTGAGAGCCGTTGCGAATAATCACAGCCAACACACAGATACACTGAGTTGTGTTTACTTTTGGGAAATAGTAATAAGGCACAGTCCAATAAACAGTCCAGGTCATACACAGATAAAGCAGTAGACAGTAAAACAATAGTCCAGGGATATTCCAATAACAAAGTCTTCTTACCAGTCGTCGTAGTCATACACAATAAACAGTTGCAAACAGTAGCAAACACAGCAAATAGCAGTAATGATGAGCACAGAGCAATAATGGTCAGCAAAGAGCAGCAGAGAGCAGCAGAGAGAGACAAACCATATTTCAAGCTCCCTCTTAAGGACATTGGCTACATAGCTAACCAATCAGGACACAGTATGATGCAATACAGCATCACAGTCTTAAAGCTATATTGAGGTTATATATATTGCCAATCCAACAAGTTAGGTAATTACCATTTCCTAACAACCTTTTAGAAATATCTGTAGAGTTTCTCAGTCATCCAGGTCATGGTTATCCCAAGGTGCTTTTTCAAGAGGCAACTGGACTTTTTTCTTTTGAAAACATTTCGCTTCTCATCCAAGAAGCTTCTTCAGCTCTGACAGGATAGTGGGGAATGGAAGGATTTATATTCCTTGCCGACAGCTGGTCATTTGCATCCTTTTAGAGGGTCATTGAGGCCACTTGGAGGTTTATCTGTGTCCTCAGGGTCACCTGAGTGGTGCTCCTGGTTCCTGTAGTCTCCAATGTTTCCTATGGAAATCCATTCCTACTCCCACACCATTCAAAGGGTGTTCATCCCCAATTGTATAGCTAAAAGTCTGTAGAGACTCTTAGTCATCCAGGGCATGATTGTCCCAAAGCTGCTTTTTCAGGAGGCAACTGGACTTTCTTGTTTCTTTTTCTTTTGAAGACGTTTCTCTTCTCATCCAAGAAGCTTCTTCAGCTCTGACAGGATAGTGGGGAATGGTAGAAGCTTCTTGGATGAGAAGTGAAACGTCTTGAAAAGAAACAGCAAGAAAGTCCAATTGCCTCCTGAAAAAAGCACCTTTGGGACTTTTAGAAATATGTCATTGGATTTGCCCTGGATTGCCTTTACGGGGATATTCTTATTATACTAGCCCTAACTCTTGTTTTAATGTTAAAATATTCCAATATTTCTAAAAGATTCGGGAACAATAATCAAAATGGACATATATTTTTCAAAAGAGTAATGACTGGTGTTTACAGCCAACGTAATATGGCGGCCGTGGCCAGGGGGGCCTTTTATCAGGTTCGCCTGATGTGCCAGTTGCGCCCCTTTCTGGATCGGGACTCCATGTGCACAGTCACTCATGCACTCGTCACGTCTCGCCTGGACTACTGTAACGCTCTCTACATGGGGCTCCCCTTGAGGTGCACCCGGAGGCTCCAACTGGTCCAGCGACAGGGCGCTCCCACGTGACACCTCTCCTGCGCGAGCTGCACTGGCTTCCGGTGGTCTTCCGGGTGCACTTCAAGGTGTTAGTTTTGACCTTTAAAGCGCTCCATGGCATGGGACCGGGGTATTTGCGGGACCGCCTGCTGCTACCGATAACCTCCCACCGGCCAGTATGCTCACACAGAGAGGGCCTTCTCAGGGTGCCATCAGCCAAGCAATGTCAGCTGGTGGCCCCCAGGGGGAGAGCCTTCTCTGTGGGGGCACCCACCCTATGGAACGAGCTGCCTCCTGAAATTCGTTTGATCCCGGACCTCCGCGCTTTCCGAAAGGCCCTTAAGACTTATTTATTCCAACAAGCCGGCTTTCTTGATTGATTTTAATGGGGTTTTAAAATTGTTGGTACTATTAATCTCTGGGGTTTTAAATTGGGTGTTTTAATGGGGTTTGAGACTTTTATTTTGGAAAGCCAATTGATTTAATTTAATTTTAAATCCTTTTAATATTTGTATTATATGTGTTTTAATTTGGTTCTTCACCGCCCTGAGTCCCCCTCCCGGGGAGAAGGGTGGTATATAAATTGAAATAAATAAATAAATAAATAAATAAATAAATAAATAAATAAATAAATAAATAAAGTGGCTAAGTGGTTAAAATAGTGAACTGACATAGGAGAACCAGCTGTGTTTTTCACTGTAATTTCCAACTACAGGCCTCGTAAAACCAGTCTACCTTTCTTGTATTGTATTGATAAAATGGTGGAGGGTTGGTTCTCAGGGGTGCCACTTTGAGCTCCTTAAAGAAAGGCAGCATAGCCATGAAAAAAATGAGCAAACATGAACTGTACAGTGTGATTCAAAAATATGTCTCTGAGCACCATGTCTAGGAACAATGCACATTTTCAAAAAGTAAGGAAAATAAAATGTATGGGCATAACTCAAACGAATATTTAGATCCCGGCCACTGATTCATCCTAAACTGAAATGTGTAGATTCCACTTCTTAAGCTCCACTTTTCTTTTCTTTTTTAATTTTAAAAAAACAAACTTTATTAAGATTAAAAAAAATAAAAACTATACAAAGTATTCACAACCGTAAAATTACACAAAACAATACTTATCACATCATACAATCTAAATATGTATAAATCTTTGTATACAAGTATATAGACAGTGACTTGTTACTTCTATTATCTTAATGACGGTACCTATTTGTTACTTTCAATTTCTTACTGAATTTTACCTTTCCCCTTTTTCCTTTTGGTCTATCCATACCATTTATTCCATACCTTTAAAAAATTTGAGTCTTCCTTATCTTTTAATTTCAGTGTTAATCTATCCATTCCTGCACATGTATAATTTTTTTGAATAACTTGCTGCTCTGTTGGCACTTGATCTGTTTTCCAAAATTGTGCTAATGCCAGTCTGGGTGCCGTAATTATATGTAATATTAGATATTTTGTTTCTTTTCTAATATTTTCTTTAATCATACCTAATAACAAAATTTCTGGTTCTAATTCTATTTCTTAAGGTCCACTTTTCTTTCAGGTTAAAGCTTAGGACAGTGATGGCGAACCTTTTCGGCACCGAGTACCGAAAATGTCAAGCATAAACGTCACGTGCATGCCCACACTCTCGTTGGCGCCATGCTCTGGAAAAGCCTAAACTTCCAGATTCTAGCGTACATGCACGCCCAACAATCAGATGGCCAGCGCGCATGTGCACACTGGTTTTTGGCACTGCCTCACGTGAGAAGGACAGCTGATCATAGTGCGCACATGCTTGCTAAAAACCCAGAAGACAAACAGGCAAGTCTGCGCATGCCAGGCGACATGGCTTCGTGTGTCACTCTGGGCATGCGTGCCATAGGTTCGCCATCACGGGCATAGGACAATGAAGTGTTAATTCATTTTTAGACCTACTATAGAATTTGTGTGGCCCAACCTCAAGCAAACTGTTTAAAGATGGCGATAAAGTACTACAGAAAAGAATATAAGTCTAAGTGCTATTGCTAGATAGATCTTTTCCATGATCAGCTTCTAACCTGTCCTTTCAAATCTCCCAATGGTACATTCATTGCCATTGTAACTGAATCCATCTATCTTGTTTCTGGTCATCCTGTTCTTTTTCCTTCCACCTTCTTTCTCAGGTTTCGTGAGGCAGGACAAGATGGCTTCATCCACGTTTGCTTCAGACTTGACACTCAGTTTATCTGAGTATGGATAAGGGGCAAACGATATACTGTATTTATTATACTTATTTCCTAACAAACATGTGCAGGGTCATGCCCATAGCAAATGCCATTTTCTTCTTAAACCAAAGGGAAACATTTCTCCATACCTGCTTCAACTTTGTATGCATTGCTAAAAACTTTCTGGAGAAGTTCTTTCATGCTTAAAATGCATTGTCTTGTAAAGGTATAAGCTTCTTTCATTCTTTATACCTAAGTGATAAAATAAGTCTTCTGTAGAAGATGACTTTATTGGAATGATTCTACAGATAATGGTGATGAATTAAAATTATACAGTAAAAGAAGTGGGTGTGTCATGGTCTGGTTAGTAAAAACGGGCTGAATTCAATTCATTTAAAGCTTGATCTTGTACTGGCTACCTAGATTCAAGAGGTATATTTTCAATAGGCTATAATATCATTTTCATTTCTGACATTATTCTGATAGGATCAACAATTATATAAGAGTTTGGATTTTACATTGTCATGTGCTTATCAATCTCTTGGTATGAAATTCAATGAGATAGCAGCAGAAAAAAATCACTATTGATTTAAACAACTTGAATATAAAATGGTGCCTATTCAATTTGGGAACAGTGATTTATTTCTATTTGTTTAGACAAAACCACCCATTGCATCTCTACAGTAATAAGTAAATGGGATAACCATCAGCATCTGTTTTGATGCCAAAATTAATTTCCAAGGAATCTGATCAGGGTGGTATTAATTTACCTTCGCTAGCGGTTCGCAAATGTCAGCGTACTCAGAGCATCAAAAACAGGACGTGATGACATATGGGTGGGTGGACGGAGCCTCCCACAGCCGTCGCTACTGGTTCTCCTGAATTGGATAGAACCGGCTGAATACCACCACTGAATCTGATGCCAAAAAACCTTTGTAGATCCTCTGAGATATTCCAAACAAGAGCACAACAATGAAGACTTCTTCATATTTATTGTAAGGTTACATTAATAGAATTTGGCAAATATTCCTCCCCTCCTTTATACATGCCCTTCTGAAAACCAGGGGGCTTGCTTCTGAGACATTTCCCATAGTCTCCCTCATTCTATGGCCTGAGATATCTTTGACATAATGGTTGCCTAGAAGTGCCTTGTACCAGTGGCTGGTTGCCACTGGTTCTCCCTGGTTCGGGCGACCTGGTAGCGGCGATGGTGAGGTGAGAGCGAACCGGTTCGCTCCAACTGTCCATTGGTCCCTCCCGCCTGCCCCTGAGCTATACTTACCTGTATTTGCTCATTTTTAGCCCAGCTGATAGGCGTGGCAGAGAGGACTGCTGTGCCTCAGCTGTTCTGAAATGGAATGCGCTTGCACGGAGCACAAGTTCGGCATGCATGCAAGTGAACCAGTGGTGACACTGGTTGAAACCCACCACTGCCTTGCACTGCTGTTTTTATTACTGTGGTTGTGTACAATTGCTATTGTCAGCACATGCTTAGTATAGGCCATCTGGGATCTTACCAGAGACCTATTTCACCGGGTTGCGCAAAACATATGATTCTTCACATCCTGGCCATAAACTGTTCCAACTCTTCCTTTCAGGATGGCGCTACAGGGCATTGCAAGCTAGACCCAGGGATAGTTTTCCCCCACTGGCCATCACTTTGCTGAACACCTAATTCTCAAAGTGTTGCAGGGGTGGGATTCAGCCGGTTCGGACCGGTTCGGGTGTATCAGCTGTGAATGAACCGGTTTTCTTCTATGATCAGCTGGGCCTGCCTACCCACCCACCCCTGAGCTTTACCTACCTTTATTTCCTTTTTTGAAGCCCAGTTGATCGGCGCAGCAGCACAGATTGCCATGCTTCAGCTGTTTTATTCATCGGCGCTGCAGTAGAAGGTGCTGTTTACAAATGTACTGTGCGAGCAAAGCAAACCGTTTGTTACACTGGTTGAATCCCACCACTGCAGTGCTGTCTAATATATCTATGTAGCCATGTAGTGTGACTGTAGTATTATTATTTATCCTTAATATCTTTCTTATTCCCGCCTCTTATTGGTATTATTATGATGATCATGATTATCATTATTCCGTTGCTATGCATGTACACTGAGAGCTTCTATACTGGAGACAAATTCCTTGAGGGGTCTAAGCACACTTGGCCAAATCAAATATTCAATTCAAGTTACCGTATTTTCCGGCGTATAAGATGACTGGGCGTATAAGACGACCCTCCTCAGAGCCATTTAAGGCTCGTCAGAGCCTTATGGGCTGGTCTGCCTGGTTACAGGAGAATGAGACCCGGCGTATAAGACGACCCTCAACTTTTGAGAAGATTTTTGTGTGTTAGAAAGTAGTCTTATACGCAGGAAAATACAGTAATTCATATGAGAAGGAGTCATTTATCAAATGCAATGATGTGAATGGAGCAACCTTCCTCAAAACATTAAAATAGCTGCAACCTTTGGAAGGATCAGTGCTGTGCTTTAAATTTTTATCCACTTATTGATGTGATTGGATGCACAGCTTCCTCATTGTTCAGACTGTTCTAGCTGAAAATATGTCTACACCTGCTCACACAGAGCGCATGGGTGTGTAGGTTTATATAATTTTTTTTCCCATTCAGTTGTGTCCAATTCTTAAAGACTGCCCTGTACAAGTTCCTGCAGTTTTCTTGGGAAGCTGGCTTTGTAGCTAACAGGACAGACTCACAGTCTCCAGGTAATTGGTCTAAATTCACCCACCTGGCTTTCATGTCTAAGATGGGACTAGGGTCCACAATCTCCTGGTTTCCAGCCTGATGCCTTAACCCAGGGATGTCAAACTCGCATCCACATGGTGCTGTCACATGATTATCATGACTTTTTTCCCCTTCGCTAAACTGGGTATGGGTGCATCCAGCACGTGTTGTATCTGGCCCATAGCCTGTGAGTTTGACAGTCCTGCCTTAACCACTGCATCAGACTGAGTCTCTTCTATATATTTAAGTGTGTGGGTGTCTGTGTTTTTATGTGAGTGTGTATGTGTGTGTGTGTGAATACACAAATCCATGTGTATGTACAACACAAACGCACACACACACATTGTGTATATTATATATTGATTTTGTTTTTCCTTCCTTTACAAAATAAAACATGATTCCTTTGTGAAACTTATGAAAACGAAAAATTAACATGACAGCACAATCATTGACCATTAAGCCCTTACAGACACATCTTCTTGTTTCAAATTAGAGCTTATAAACAGGAAAATATATTCAAATTTCAATGCAGAAAAATGGCTATTTGTAATTTGAATTAAGGTTTGGTTTCAGACCAAACCAGGGGTGAAATCCAGCAGGTTCTGACAGGTTCTGGAGAACCGGTAGTGGAAATTTTGAGCAGTTCGGAAAACCGGAAGTGGAAATTTTGAGTAGTTCAGAGAACCGGCAAATACCACCTCTGGCTGGCCCCAAAGTGTGGTGGGAATGGAGATTTTGCAATATCCTTCTCCCAGGTGGGGGGGGGAATGGGGATTTTGCAGTATCCTTCCCCTGGAGTGGGTGGGAATGGAGATTTTGCAGTATCCTCCCCCTGCCATGCCCACCAAGCCACGCCCACCAAGCCACACCATGCCCACCAAGCCACGCCCACAGAACCGGTAGTAAAAAAAATTGGGTTTCCCCACTGGACCAAACCACCAACTGTTTTCACAAAGTTATACCTTGTCCTCACACTTCAGCTGTGAATTCTTTTATTCAGGCCAGTTTTTGAAACGCACTGACCTTAGAAAGCCATATAAGAAAGACCATCCTTAAAAATAAAAGTTAACTACCTACTTTTTGGATGCAAACAGTCCTACTTATATTCAGATCTATCACTGAAGTACAATTCAAGTGCAAATGTGCCTTCTTCCTATCCGAAATCAATATTTTTCTTTTAGGTCTCATTCTGAAGGGGAGGCTGCAGTTACCGAAAGCAATCCATAAAATACGAGATATTAGACTTCAACATTTGTAAGAGGGCTGACTGGCAAAGCAATTTGTAAATATATTTCTCCCCTGATATCTCATATAAAAATATAGGGAGCCAATTGCTTCATTATCCTGATATTAAAGAAAAGCCATTTCATATTTTCTCTTGATAAAAAATGTGGAAAGGCACACACACTCACACACACATATCCCTGATGCATTCTGAGGAAAAATATGACATAATTCGTGAAATGTTTTCCTTTCCTTCATTTCAAGAACAGAAGTAGAACAATCTTTTGTTCTTTAAGAGGTAGAATAAGCTGAAAAGTGAGCCCGTCTTAAATTATCCGAGTGTCCATATTTTCTTTATTTACTCAGTGTTCCTAATTAAAAGCCAGCAACACCAGAAGAAAGATTGAGTTCTTGGGCATGCAACAATCCAAGCAACTGTATGGATTGAAAGAATAATTATTCGGTGAAGAACAGACATTAATGAGAAGAATATCTGATTGAGGTATGTTCACCCATTGTACACCAGACCTGTTTGAGTCCTTAACAAAAATAGTTGGAAATTGCTATTTAGTTCACACATTGGGCTAATTCACCAGGACAGTTATTTGGCTTTGGCTAAGCACATATGGACATATCAAACTGTGATTTATTCAACAAACCAACTCTTCAGAAGATAGGTTGACAGACTTGAACATTGGGCCCTTTCCAGCAAAATGCAAGTCAATAGTGAGAAAAGTAAGGTTTTACACTTAGGCAAGAAAAAAAGCAATTGCACAGGTATAGAATAGGTGATACCTGGCTCAACAGCAGAAATTGTGGGAAGGATCTAGGAATCCTAGTGGATGATCACTTAAATTTGAGGCAGCAGTCAGCTGCCAAAAAAAAGCCAATGCAGATCTAGGGTGCATCAACAGAGGGATAGTATCAAGATTGTGTGAAGTGTTAGTACCACTTTATATTACACTGGTAAGACCACACCTAGAATATTGCATCCAGTTTTTGTCACCATGATATAATAAACATGTTGACACTCTAGAAAGAGCGCAGAGAAGAGCAACAAGATGATTAGGGGATTGGAAGCTAATGTGTTTGATGAATGATTTCAGGAACTCTAGACTAGTCTAACAAAAAGAAGGACCAGAGATGACATGATAGCAGTCTTCCAATATTTGAGGGGCTGTCACAGAACGGAGGGGGTCAACCCAGGGCTGCCTTGATGCATGGGCACTTCCCCATGGGCCAGAGGTGGGTTCCAGCAGGTTCTGACCAGTTCTGGAGAACCGGTAGTGGAAATTTTGAGTAGTTTGGAGACCCAGTAGTAAAAATTCTAACTGGCCCTATCCCCATTTATTCTCTGACTCACAATTCCCAGCTGATTGGGAGGAAATGTGGATTTTGCAGTAACCTTCCCCTGGAGTGAGGTGGGAATGGAGATTTTACAGTATCCTTCCCCTGGAGTGGGGGGGGGGGAAATGGAGATTTTACAATATCCTTCCCCTGCCACGCCCATCAAGCCACGCCCAACAAGCCATGCCACACCCACCAAGCCACACCCACAGAACCGGTAGTAAAAAAAATTTGAAACCCACCATTGCTGTGGGCCCTATGAGCATAGGGGCCCCATACCAATCTGTGTATGTTAACCCTTCAATGCACCTTGTATACAGCAACATATTCATTACATTTTACTGCATTTTTAAAACTCATACTAACATGCAAATATATGTTTAATTTATCGACCGTTTACATTTTTATTCCTGTGAATAGTTGTCGTAGGGGCCCCAGTACATGGCTTTACCCAGGGCCCATAATGCTGTTAAAACAGCCCTGGATCAACCTATTCTCCAAAGCACTTGAGGGCAAGGAGTAACAATTTGGAAACTTATCAAAGAGAGATCCAATCTAGAATTAAGGAGAAGTTCCTGCCGGTGAAAACAATTAATCAGTGGAATGGCTTGTCTCCAAAGGTTATCTTGAGAAATATTTGAGAGATTGTTCCATGATTTTGCGAACCGTCAAATCAGATATACAGTCATTTCTGAAGTGATATCGACATATAATACAAAGAAAAGGCAGAGCAATTGAGGTTCATCAATCATGTGTCATTTTTTATTAGATCTTTAGAATATAAGTAATCAGAATTTTATGCTATTGGTTCATGGACTTGAATCATAATTATATGTTCTATTTTAATTTCCATTTAGCCATAATAATGAAAAAGTTAAGATAATTACTCAGATACATTTATCACTGCTGTCTTTGCTCTCTCGTGGTTTGTATTTTTAATAAGCTACATTAAGGAGGTCAAACATCTTTAGCCCTGATCTTGGGGGGGAAATGTGGTTTTTTTCCCCCAAATTTGAAAGTGGGGGCCATAATCATGCTCAGTTTACCTGCACATGAAAGAGACAGTTATTTACGGTGTATGGATTTCACAGAACGATTCCAAGTTCAAAAGGTACCACAATCAAAATAAAGACTTTCACTTAGATAGGGAACTATTTAGTTATACATATTTCAGGGGGGAAATATTGTATGCCTCGCTAAATCTAGTCACTTTTCCAATGCCCTACTTCTTCTAGCTCCCAATTTTTCTTCTGGAGCTCAATATATTCAGGAAGATATAGTTGGTTAAATTGTGGTCAATGCAGAGATGGGTTTCACATAATTTTACCACTGGTTCACTGTGCACCAAATCATATTGTCACTGCTACCGGCTCGGGAGAACCAGGCCAAACCAGGAGGAACCCACCACTGACACATATGCTTTGGTAATATGCGTGGTTTGCATGCATGTGCACAGCCTAAAAACATGGCTAAATAGGACAGCATAATGCCAGGGTGGGAGGGCTGGCCTGCCCCACTGAGGGGGCTGCCCTACCCTGCCTGGGCAGGCCCTCCCGCAGGCCCGAACCGGTCCAAACTGGCTGAATACCACCACTGAGTCAGTGCCTAAACATCATTCATTCATTCATTCATTTGTTCATTTGTTCATTCATTTACGGTATGTATGTTTGGGGAATGGGGAGATGTTATAAACAAGGAGACGAAGGCAGCCGTAGTGATAGATGTAACAGTGCCAAGTGACAGCAACATCAGGAGGAAGTATGAGAAGGTGGAGAAGTACCGGAACTTGAAGGAGGACTTAGAGAGAATGTGGAACGTCAAGGTCAAAGTAGACCCAAACGTCATAAGATATGAACTGCGCGTGCGCAGAAGCACATACGCACGAGCAAAGCAAACATGCACACATGCTCCCATTGCGAACTGGTAGTAAAGGTAAGTAGAACTCACCCCTGGTTGAGATGATCCCTCAAATAACCTTTATTTGCCATTTCTTCTGTGGACTCACCTGCCTCTTACCTGACTATTATCTAGTCTGTAGCTCTTCCTCCTGCCTCCCAAGGTCATTCCCACATACCACTATACCAGGGGTGGGTTCTACTTACCTTTACTACTGTTCTCAACGGGGCTGCGCATGCGCAGAAGCATTCTGATGATGTTGGGGTCAGTGGGTGGAGCCTCCCTCCGGTTTTACTACAGGTTCTATAGAATTGGTCCGAATTGGGGGCGACCCACCACTGCACTGAACCCTTTGTCTGGTTGGGCTTGCTTGGTTTAAATTTCACCCGCTGAGATTAGTTAATTTATGCAATACAAGCAGTTAGCTGTGCTTCATTGGCTAGCTAGCATTGTCATGTAATCATATTTAGTGCACAATGCCTGATTGGCTATGCCCAGGATATACCATTGATTGGCTGGAATCGTATAGGGAGAAAATGAAATGGGACAATGGATATTCCAAATGTGGTGAATCAACAGTTATCAATAGTTTGAAGGAGCTCTGAAAATGCTATTAAAAATTCCTATCCTATTTCTCAAATAATTGCATTTGAAGTATAAAACTGACTGATGTCCATTCACTTTAGCAGTCGGGTATCTTTTCTAGAAAATAGAGAATCTTGGATTCAAATAAAATTGGAGTGGGGCAGAATAATACCTTTGCAGTTGTCTTTTGAGGGTTAAAAAAATACAAGCATCGTTTTTAGATGCCCCTGTCTAAAATTGCTTTATCGGAGATTAGAGCAAATTTTGATTCCAAATGTTTGAAATTGGTATCAAAACAAGGTCTGTGTTAAAAGTATCCATTACTGTTCTTACCTCTTAGAGTACTCTATATACAAACCTCTTACAATACTAGACAACACAGTATCAACAGTAGAGACCCTCAAATTTCTAGATTCTACCATATTGCAAGATCTAAAATGGACAACTAGCATCAAAAACATCATCAAAAAAGCACAACAAAGAATGTTCTTTCTGCGCCAGTTCTACAGAGGAATTATTGAGTCTGTCATCTAGACCTCTATAACTGTCTGGTTTGGTTCTGCAACCCAACAAGATAGACACAGACTTCAGAGGATAATTAGAACTGCAGAAAAACAATGGCTACCAACCTGCCTTCCATGGAGGACCTGTATACTGCACAAGTCAAAAAGAGGGCTGTGAAAATATCTACAGACCCCTCACGTCCTGGACATAAACTGTTTCAATTCCTACCCTCAAAACAACGCTATAGAGCACTGCACACCAGAACGCCATCACTCTGCTAAACAAATAATTCCCTTAATACTGTCAAACTAGTTACTAAGTCTGCATTATTATTAATCTTCTCATCGTTCCCACCACCCATCTCCTTCCACGTATGACTGTATGACTATAACTTTGTTACTTGTATCCTTACGATTTATATTGATATTGATTTTTTCCTGATTGCTCATTTGTACCCTATGACTATCATTAAGTGTTGTACCTTATGATTCTTGATGAATGTATCTTTTCTTTGATGTACACTGAGAGCGTGTGCACCAAGACAAATTCCTTGTGCGTCCAATCACACTTGGCCAATAAAAAAAAATTCTATTCTGTTCTGTTCTGTTCTGTTCTGTTCTGTTCTGTTCTGTTCTATTCATGGTCTGCTCTCATTGAGTAGAAAGAGGTAAGAAATGCTACTAGCCATATTATCTACGACATTATTTTAAAGGAATGTTTTTTAAAAACCATTGACAGATTATATTCTCCTAAAGAGAAGTTGTAAAATGATTTTATAACAAGGATTTTTGAGGAAATATGGCTACATTTTTTATTAGGAAAAAAAAAAGAAATAATTCCTAATGGAAATGTTGAATACCCTTGATTTTCAAACATGGTCTATCAATTAAGTAACAGTGACCTCTAGAGGCTTCCCTAAGATTTCAGACTTAAAAGTATTACAGCATCCAATCTACAAAATGTGTTCACCCTATCCTTTCTCATGTAATCATTGGAGTGATTTAAGTAACATAAAGTTGACTTTAAAGTAAGCCTAGATTTAACCATGGAAGCAGATCCATTGCATCCTGCTACATCAGACATTCTTAAGGAATGTGTTACTCATGCTTTAGAGTTGATTCAGGTTGAATCAACTTGGAAAGATTGTTTAATCAGCAGGTGATAATAACAGAATAACCGAGTTGAAAGGAACTCCGGATTCTTCTAGTCCAACATATTGTTCAAGCAGGAAACCCTACACCACTTCAGACAAATGATTGTTGTCAGTGGTGGGATTCAAATAATTTAACAACCAGTTCTCTACCCTAATGATTTCTTCCAACAACCAGTTCACCAAACTGCTCAGAAAGTTAACAACCGGTTCTCCCAAAGTGGTGCGAACTGGCTGAATCCCACCACTGGTTGTTATCCAGTCTCTTTTTAAAAATCTCCAGTGTTGGAGAATTCGGAACTTTTGGAGGTAAGTCATTCCACTGATTACTCTCAGGAAATTTCTCCATAGTTTTGGGTTGCTCCTTGATTAGTTTCCATATACTGTTTCAGCATGATAGCATATGTAATTCTCAGTACATGGCGCTTTCTCCATCTAATTCTAGTTCTACACTGAGCAGAAAAAAAGTTCCTGAATGCTGATTCCATACACAAATTTAAAATATAATGGCTGCATTTAAATCAGGTATGCTGGATACATTTCTCAGATACAGCTTTTAGAGATCAGAGCTAAAACTATAAAGAACTCACATCTACTTGGGTAGAGCCAGAGATATGCTTATTTAGCTGAAAGCAATTTCCCAGAAATAGACAGAAAATTGCAAGGATGGATCCAAATTAAAACTGGTTTTATTAAACATACATGGAACTAACATTGATCCCAAATTATGTAATAATTTTCCTTTTTGTTGTGTAAAAATCTATTATGGGGGGTAACTGGGAATTTGGATTGTATGGAGCTTCAGTAGATGCTGTCTTGGGGTCAGTAAGCAATGTTAGAAGGGGGAATTGTCCCAATTGCTATAAAATCCAAATTTACCCTTTGGGTAGAATGAATTGTTGCTTGACTCAGCAGAAAATTGGTATCTAAACAAGGTTTCTGTGAAAACTTTGCAAAGAGCATTCATTAATGGTCCGCTCTCATTGAGTAGATAGATGTAAGCAATGCAAATCATCTTTTTTATTTCATCATTTTATAGGAATGTTTTTAAAAACCATTATTGGAACAATTCCCTATAAAGTTTTTCCAAGGAGGACAGCAGAAAGGTTTGGCCTGGTAAATTATGATAAGATTTCCAATTTCCAATTAAAAAAAGGGGTGGTGGTAAATAAATGATCCATTAAAAAAAAAGTTTCCTAGTAGCAATAAATATCCAGGAGTTGCTCTACAAAGTCCCAGTATGGACCACTTCATACACTTCCTTCTTAATGGGCAATTTTCTTTCCCACTCATACATTGTAGCATGCCCATAACTGCAGGCGCCACTGAATTTGGGACTAGTTATACTTTCCAAGTCATCTTCAAGGGCAGCCCTAGTTGCAGTAGTCCAATCAAAACCCAAGGCATGAAGAACCATGTGGAGCAGTCTCATCCAAGATAGGTACACTTGACACATAGATGAATTAGTTCAAAAGCCCTCCTGGCCAGAGGAGCATCGACTTTTCCAGCAACAGCTGAGAATTCAACAGGACCCTCAAACTGGGCATCAGTTTTGTACAACTCCATCCAGAACTAAAGATAAACAATCTCTGGATACAGGAAGTCACCAAATCCACAGGTGCTTGTTCTTGCCAGTCTGTTCTTTCCCATCCACATCCCCATCCAGACATTGGTGGCATTCTTAGGTAAGGAAGCCAGGCCATGCCTCATTCTAGTCCTGTGATGGCAGCGCCCTCTCTGTGGGCACACAAGCCATCACCTCAGTTCAGCTTCACTGTGTATGCAAGCATACCTCCCACCAGCCAGCTGGTCATTGGGTTTCTACCACACATGCGAGGGGGGCATGCGGGGAGGGTGCAAGTACATGTGCGGGGGCAGACCATGTGCAGGGGCCACGCATGCATGCATGGGAGGGCGTGTGCAGGGGGCGCATACACATTGCATTTTGAGGGTTCGGGCATGTGCTTTGGGCACTCGATCCAGAAAAGGTCAGCCATCAGTGGTCTAGTCCATAGGACCTACAAAGTCTAATGTCAGCTCAGAGAAGATCCAATCAACTTTACCTGAGGGAAAGTCCTGCAGATGTTCCTCAAATCCCCTATACCTAGAAGGGACCAGCTCATCTAAATAAAGCTGACAGTTGGATGTCCATGAATATGGTAAGAGCAGGAGAGGGGCTTGTTTTGCTGCTCTTATCATTAATAAAGGTTTATACATAGGCTCAATGAGATTCATTCTTTTGATGATAATTGAGGATTCAGTTGACAATATGGAGAGGGGTCCTTGGCATTCTCTGAGCTTGCTTGTTTTCTCGCCGACATCTCATTAGCCAAACTAGGTAAGAGCCATGGTGGTGCCGTGGTTAGAATATAGTACTGCAGGCTATTTCTGCCAACTGGCGACTGCCAGCAGTTTGGCAGTTCGAGTCTCACCAGGCTCAAGATTGACTCAGCCTTCCACCCTTCTGAGGTCCATAAAATGAGGAACCAGATTGTTGGGGACGATAGGCTGACTCTGTAAAACTGTTTAGAGATGGCTGTAAAGCACTGTGAAGCAGTATGTAAGTTTTAAGTGCTATTGCTAACATTATCACCTAACATTGATGATGTTACCTAATTTGGGTAATGAAACACCAGCAAGAAAACAACCAAGCTCAGAGAGCACCCAGGACCCCTCAATTCAACCCTGAACTACAAATATTCTCCTTTATTGGTACGACAATACCAATTTTCTCTAACGTAGTGTGATAGGGAAATAAAGGACCTGGATGACAATTGAGAATAAGGTTAGGTAGACAAAAGCAATACCAGTATCCCATTTAGGGCCTAGGTTAGATCTGTTTTCATTATAATCATGAATCTTCCAGGAGTAAAATGTTCCCAGGACCATTCTCACACCCATCCAAAACCTGGAAACACAGACCACAATCAAGCTACCAAAATTTTGTTATTTTACAATGCAGGTTGGGAGGGGGGAGGGGCAAGGCTTCAAATGGGCTCCTAAAGGTCACGGGAGGCCCAGCTTGCTTTACTGAATAAATCAGAATCGGTTGCATTCACACAATATACTATAAACGACAAGCCATGGTTTACAAACCAGAGTTTATAAAACTTGCCAAGCCATAAACAAGCCATGGGAGCCATGGTGGGATGCAGCCGGTTTGAGACAGTTAGGGCGAACTGATAGTTAAATTGTTGGCTGACCCCACCCTTTCCCGATCCGCCCCTTCCAGGAGTCCCCACACACCCTATTTTTGCTCTCAGGTAAGTGCAGAGAGGTCTCCTAGGCCCAAAATATGGTGTGGGGGGGAGTGGCGCCCCCATGTGGCCACTTTTTGCTCCCAGGAGGCTTCAGGGAGTCCTCCTACACCTAAAAGGGGGTGGAGGGAGGCCGCATGGTCCCCCAGGCCCAAAAGAGGTGCGGGGGTGCAGTGAACACGCTCCCCCCCCCTGTGGCCCATTGTTGCTGCCAGGAGGCATGGGGGGCGGCGTGTCCCCCACACACACAGCCCATTTTTGCTCCCAGGGGGATGCAGGAGGTCGAGTGCTGCCTGTCACACCCCCTGGCCACACCCACCATGGCCACGCCCACCCAGCCGGTCATAAGGGCAGAGAACCGGTTGTTAAATTATTTGAGTCCCACCACTGCATGAGAACTCAACTATCAAGATTTTGGTAAAAACAAAAACAAAAACCACCACCTGAATTCCATCTCCAGCAGATATTCAGTGTATTTTGTAAGAAGATATTCTGATTTTTTGATTCCGCTGCATAATTTTGATTCCATTCCTGGGAGAATGTAAGACTCCTTTTCTTCAAGAATAGGAGATATCTCAAAGGTGTTTTCTTTTTAAATTGAATAAGAGTTGTCATTCACATTTAATAAATTTGGGCCATAATTTCTTTTGTTTTTTAAAACACTATTTTAAACACTAAGGCAATTAAGGCACAGTAAAGACAACTGCCATCCAGAATGCAGAATTTGTCATGCTGATTTAATTTTCATGTGGTAACAACTCCATGTGGAGGATTGTAACATTTGCCATTGCCTTGCCCCATCTCACCGAGAGGCTTCTTGCCTCTTACGGCTTTTATTAAAACAAATATATCTTATAGCACTTTTACAAAGAAACTGCAGAACAGATTTGCTTCTTGACGCTGGAATTTTCTGTGGCATTGAAAAGACTTGTTGGTGTTTCAAGATATCCATACATATATTATTGGACAAATCTTAAGTGTAAATAAATTCCTATGCTGACCGGAAGTCTGGTTCCCCTCACCATGCACAGTCACTCATGCCCTGGTCACTTCTCGCCTGGACTACTGTAATGCTCTCTACATGGGGCTCCCCTTGAGGACCACCTGGAGGCTCCAACTGGTCTAGAATGTAGCCGCGCGGGTGATTATGGGGGCGACTTGGCGCTCCCATGTGACACCTCTCCTGCGCGAGCTGCACTGGCTCCCAGTGGTCTTCCGGGTGCGCTTCAAGGTCTTGGTTCTCATCTTTAAAGCGCTCCATGGCTTAGGGCCCGGGTACTTACGAGACCACCTTCTGCCACCGATAATCTCCCACCGGCCAATACGCTGTCATAGAGAGGGCCTCCTCAGGGTGCCGTCGGTCAAGCAATGTTGACTGGCGACCCCCAGGGGGAGAGCCTTCTCTGTGGGGGCTCCTGCCCTCTGGAACGAGTTACCTCCAGTGATTCGATTAATCCCAGACCTCCGCACTTTCCGCAAGGCATTAAAGACTTTTCTATTCCAGGAAGCCGAGCTGGCTTAACGTAGATTTTAATGGGTGAATTTTAGGTGGGATTTTAAATTTGGGGAAGCCAAAATTTGATTTAATTACGTTTTTAGATTATTTTTAACTTTTATATTGCTTGTATTTTAATGTTTTAATGTTTGGCTGTTCACCGCCCTGAGTCCGTCAGGAGAAGGGCGGTATATAAATCTAACAAACTAAACTAAACTAAACTAAACTAAACTAAACTAAACTAAACTAAACTAAACTAAACTAAACTAAACTAAACTAAACTAAACTAAACCATAGAGTCTCCTTCTAGCATGGCGTCCTTTTTCCTCTACCTGTCCTACCCAAAGCCCTATCAATTGTGGAGCTGACCAGCAACAAGGAGCCGCAGCAGAGGAACAAAAGAGCCACATGCGGCTCCAGAGCCACTGTTTGCTGACCCCTGGCCTAAGCATATTCACATTGCATTTGTCCTTACACAGAATGTGAACTTAGAATCATATGGCTGTAAAGGATCTCAGAAGTCTTCTCTGTCAGGTACTGGAAGACAGCTATCATATCATCCCTAGACCTTCTTTTTGTTAGGCTAGACATACCTAACTCCCTCAATCATTCATCATACAATGTAGCCTCCCTTTTCATCTTGATTGCTCTTCTGTGCACTTTCTAGAGTTTTTTGTATTGTGGTGACCAGAACTATATGCAGTATTCCATGTGAGGTCTATGACAATTTACCGCAGCCAACCAGAGGTGAAATGCTCCCGGTTTGGACCGGATCGCCTGATCCGGTAGCGATGGTGGCGGGTGGTTTGGAGAACCGGTAGCAAAAATCCCTGCTTTTTTTTTTACTTTTAAAAGCATTTTTTCTACAACCTCTTCTGATGAAAAAATGCTTTTAAAAATTAAAAAAAAAAGCCTCTGATGATCACGTGGCTCAGCTGGGATCATCAGAGGCTTCTCAAAGCATTAGAAAAAATACTTTGAAAAGTTTTTTTTAAAAGTTGGCCACGCACATCCAGTCACATTACTCCCCCCAAGCCACGCCCACAGAACCAGTAGTAACAGATTTTACATTTCACTCCTGCAGCCAACTCATCATGGCCAACTCACTGCAGGACAACTCACCACAGCCATCTTGCCATAGGACAACTCGCTGCAGGACAAGAGTTACACTAATATCAAAGAAATGGTGGAATAGCCATAGTGGTGCAGTGCTTAGAATGCAATACTGCAGGCTACTTCTGCTGACTGCCAATTGCCTGCAATTTGGACGTTTGAATCTCACCAGGCTCAAGGTTGGCTCAGCCTTCTATCCTTCTGAGGTCAGCTAAATGAGGACCCAGATTGTTGAGGGCAATATGCTGACTCTGTAAACCGCTTAGAGAGGGCTGTAAAGCACTATGAAGTGGTATATAAGTCTAAGGGCTATTGCTACAGAATCATCGAAGAAAGAATGCAAAAGGAGGAACAGAATGAAATGTGAATGGCAAAAATTAAAATAATTTTTATTTATTTAAAATAATTAAATAGAATTGCTAAATTGTCCCATGGCAAATTGGCTGTGGCAAGTTGTCCTGCCGTGAGTTGGCCATGGCGAGTTGGCTGCAGAGAGTTGGCTGTGTTGAGTTGGCCATGGTAAGTTGGCCACAGCAAGTTGGCTGTGACAAGTTGTCCCGTTCCCTTCCATGTGTGGCCTCACCAAGGTGGGAGCATTACATTCATGTGTTGTACAAAAATAAAACTAGGTCATAAATTTAATGATAAGAGGAGGGCAATATGACTTTATAACATTGGTACAGCTACAGGTGAAATAACGCTTCTTAGGACCCACTTAGCCCAATAAGAGGCACAGGCTGGAAAGGTCATAGGCAGGACTCAATTAAGTCTTCAGTTTGCACAGTCAAGGTAGAAGTTGAGTAAATTAAAAAAAATAAGTTGTTCAATGCACATTATTATTAAGCCACTAAAATTCATTTACAGGAGTGTCTTAGAGGCCAAATTTATGAAAAACAACCATGCCCCGAGTTTAGCTTTTCCGTAACCAGGCTCTGAAAGGCTCATCGGGTTCCAAGTCTACTAGATGAATGGATTTTGCTGGACACTGCTCCCAAATCAGCTTTTCCACACAATTTAGCTACCAACAAGCCTGATAATTAGTAGAGAGTCCCCAAGCAGGCATTATTTGCTAAGGGAGAATGGTACAAACTACAGACAAGTGGCACAGCAGGGAGTTCAAGCATCCCTAACCTGAAAGCAGGAGTAGAAAAGAGCTCTGTCACTTTTATACACATTCAGCTGAAAGCCATTCTGTCTCACTTCCCTAAGGTAAAGGTAAATGTTCCCCTCACACATATGTGCTAGTCGTTCCTGACTCTAGGGGGCATTGCTCATCTCCATTTCAAAGCTGAAGACTCAGCGCTGTCCAAAGACATCTCCGTGGTCAAGTGGCCGGCATGACTAAATGCCAAAGGCGCACAGAACGCTGTTACCTTCCCACCAAAGGTGGTCCCTATTTTTCTACTTGCATTTTTTACGTGCTTTCGAACTGCTAGGTTGGCAGAATTTGGGACAAGTAACGGGAGCTCACCCCGTTATGTGCCACTAGGGATTCGAACTGCTGAACTGCCGACCTTTTGATCGACAAGCTTAGTGTCATAGCCACTAAGCCACCGTGTCCCTTAAACAAGATGTTTAGTAGTACACAGATATGCAACCTGATTATTTTCCAGGAAATATGCAAGATATAATTCCTTCTGGAAGTCTCCACTTCAGAAGTAGTTTGGTCCATGTCTTTCCTGTCTTCAGAAATCAAATGATATGAAACTTTTCAAAACAATAGTTACTTCTCACTCTCTCTGTCTATGGAAATTCGCAATCATCCAGGTCATGGTTGTCCCAAAGGTGGTTTTTCAAAAGGCAACTTCATTCAGAACTGAAGAAGCTTCTTGGATGAGAAGTAAAATGTCTTCAAGCAAAAACAAAGTTTAGTTGCCTTTTGAAAAAAAGCACCTTTGGGATGATCACTCCCTCATCTCCCAATTTGCATAATTAATATCTGAGCCAATGCTGTCCAAAGACACCTCTGTGGTCATGTGGCTGGCATGACTGTTCCCTTCCCACCAAAGTGGTCCCTATTTTTCTACTTGCATTTTTTATATGCTTTTGAACTGCTAGGTTGGCAAAAGCTGGAACAAGTAGAGGAAGCTCACCCCGTTACTAGGGATTCGAACCGCTGAACTGCCAACCTTTCTGATCGACAAGCTCAGCGTCTTAGCCTCTGAGCCACTGTATCCCTTTCACTTTCCCAGCAATAGGCAATAGGCAATTCCTTAAAAAAATGTATCTTCAAATCTATATTTAAATAGATATTTGCTCATTTTTCTCCAAATACGAATTTTCAATTTTTAAATCCCCAAATATACATCCTCGACTGCAGATTAAAAATTTCCTTTAAAACCAAGAAATGGGAAACTTAATAATTGTGCTTTGAGCCCTCAGAAAACCTAAGGAGTTAGGCTGAGTTCAGGTCCTCTGTGTTTGTGAAAGGTTGGATTTCTTAAATATCCTCACTTCAGCAACTCGATTAGCCTTCTCCAATCTGACATCTCCATTAGTTTTCAGAATTTTCAGCCAATGTAGTCAACTATTTGTCTAGTTTACTATGAATTAGCTCTCCCCAAGCACTGAACAACGGTGATATCTACAATGAGCTTGTAAGATGGTGAGAAATTCTAATCAAGAGACATAAAAGATAGAATAATAGCATTAGAAGCGACTTTGGAAGACTTCTACTCCAATCCTCTCTCTCAGGCAGGAAATCCTATACCTTTCTGGCTGTCCAGACTCTTCTTAGGGACATCCAGTGTTGGAGCACCCAGAACTTCTGGAGGTGAGTCATTCCATTCATTAATTGCTCTCATTGTCAGGAGATTTCTCCTTAGTTCTAGGTTGGATCTCTCTTTAATGATTTTCAACCTGTTACTTCTTGTCCTACCCTCAGATGCTTTGGAGACTAGATCAACTTCCTCTTGTCTCTGGCAGCCCTTCAATACTGGATGGTTGCTATCATATCACCCCAAGTCCATCTCTTTGTTAGACTAGGCATACCTATTTCCCTTAATCATTCATCATATGCCTTAGTCTCCAATCCCCAATATTTAGTGGTGGGCTTTGAATATTCTTACTACCAGTTTGCTGTGCGCACACACCCATGGTTCATGCACATGCCTTCCGCACATGCATCCGGCCTCGAAAACGTGCCTAAATAGGACGGCATAGAGGAGGGGCGGAGGGGTGGAGGGGTGGGGCGGGGCGGGGCGGGGCGGGGCGGGCCCACCCACGATCTCCACTACCAGTTCACCTGAACCAATACGAACGAACTGAATACCCTCCTAGGATCTCAACATCTTTGGTGAATCATGGTGACCAAAACTGGATGCAGCATGCAGCTTTTCTAAAGTTGGCTGGCCAACATGAGAAGATCAACCAAGAGTGCATTACATCTTGTGGAGAAATAACTCCCAATCCAATTTTAGGTGCAGCTCTTCAATATCTGAATTTGAACAACGTCCTTGGCCATATCTGAAGAAACAGGCTCATTTAGGAGGCAAAGGCATGTTCAGGAGAACCTAGCTTTGTTCTCCACCAGGAATCTACTGACACCCAATGTTATCCATCAAAAGCAAATACCTTAACTTTATATCTAATGATGGGGATGATCCTAAAAAGGTTATCTTGCAGTGAAACAGAAAAATTACTATTGATTTCCACAGTGTCTCCATGAGCGTTAAAATTCTCAGAACTCCTAATTTATGGTCAAGTTGGTTGAGAATTTGAGGGATTCTTGGTCTAAACAGCTGGAGGATGCCAGGTTGAAGATGGCTGACCTATTCTAGACCTTTCACTCCCTTAGGTTAAATTTATATGCCACCCATCTCAATAATATAATGACTTTGACTTACAATATAAGTTAAAAAGTGTGGCTGCATAAACAGAGATCACATGAAGATCACATGAAGATCACATGATTAACACGTGAAATGTTAATACCACTTTATAATGCCTTGGTAAGGCCACACTTGGAATTAAGTTTTGGTCACCACAATGTAAAAAAGATGTGGAGACTCTAGAAAAAGTGCAGAGAAGAGCAACAAAGATGATTAGGGGACTGGAGGGTAAAACATATGAAGAACGGTTGCAGGAACTGGGTATGTCTAGTTTAATGAAAAGAAGGACTGGGGGTAACGTGATAGCAATGTTCCAATATCTCAGGGGCTGCCACAAAGAAGAGGGAGTCAAACTATTCTCCAAAGCACCTGAGGGTAGGAGAAGGAGGA
Source organism: Masticophis lateralis (assembly GCA_030761175.1). NCBI lineage: Eukaryota > Metazoa > Chordata > Lepidosauria > Squamata > Colubridae > Masticophis > Masticophis lateralis. Next base: position 269,880,655 of record JAUDYJ010000002.1, on the reverse strand, counting down.
ACGGGTTTAAACTAATCAAGGAGAGAAGCAACTTAGAACTAGGGAGAAATTTTCTGACAGTTAGAACAATTAATCAGTGGAACAACTTGCCTCCAGAACTTGTGAATGCTCCAACACTGGAAGATTTTAAGAAGATGTTAGATAATCATTTGTCTGAAGTGGTATAGGGTTTCCTGCCTAAGCAGGGGGTTGGACTAGAAGACCTCCAAGATTTGTTCCAACTCTTGTTATTCTATTCTATTTAATTCTTCCCTGGACCCTGCCACTTGAAATTCTTTGGCTGACAGGATCTAGAGATTATCTTGTGATATAGACAATGTCCTATTCTTATTGCTTGTGATCTGGTCAATGGCTGTATTAAAGAATACCTATCTGTTGTGGCCCGCCAGCAGCCTGCACAGATTGTGGCTGATCCCAACGAGGAGGAGGCTGGTGTGGTGTTGCACTAGCAGCCTGTGCAGCCAGCGCTCGAGTTAGACAGTACGGAGGCTGGAGAAGATGTGGTGCCAGAGGCAGAGACTCAGGCATGGCATTCAGAACCTCCAGAGGCTCCTTCAAGTGAAGAGAGTGAAGTGGAGGAGCCTCTTCTCAATGCTTGAGCACGCAGGGCTGCCAAAAGGCAGGAGTGGCTACTCAGGAGGAAGTCTCCTCCAGAGTAAGGCTTGGGGCTAATTGTCCACTCCCTTAGCCTATTTAAGTTCGCACACAGCTGGCAAATGTTGCTGGAAACAATGCTTGGTCCTACGCTGAGTATTTTGAGAGTGAGTTTTTTGTTACAACTTGGTTTCTGGGCTGATTGCCGACCCTTGTCGGACTTTGTTTAATCTCTCTAATTCATAACAGGCTGATAAGGTTCATTTGTGGTTAAAGCTTGCATTTTGAAAGGGGTCTTTTTGTATTAAACGGAGTTTTTGGAGCTGTGTGTGTGTGCCACACTTCTTGGGATCCGTAGCTGGGGCAGAACATCTATTAATCTGTCATCTATCTAATCTACTAACACCTTTTAACTGAAAATTAAATATATCGTTTTTCCTCCTTGACGAATAAACGCCAGTGAACTGCAAGACTATCCTACAAGTCATCTTACTATCATACAAATAATAATCATCACTCATCTTTCGTGTATCCATTTCAATTCATTTGGGAAAACCATTTCATTGAAAAAATACTTTCCTTTTTTTTTTATTAAGCTCATCCTCACAACAACCCTGTGAGGTAGGTCATGATTTTCCCATTTTACAAAAAGGAGGACGGAGGCTCCAAATCCGATGTGGGAAAATTGCACACTCGTTGAAGTGCTTCCGTAATTTGGACAAGAGTGCAAATAAATTTCCCAATAAATTTAACAAAAGGCTTTAGCAGCTTGACATTCGGCATTCGCTATTTTCACTGAACAATATTAACTCTGCCTAATGCTCAGTAATAGAGATAGGAGCCTTGCCTTAAATTATAATACATTACTCTAAAAATTGTAATTGCTCTGAATAAAAGTATTTATTTCTCGTTAGAGAATGATGATGGGTCAATTTACAGATTTTTTCCCATTCAGTTCCAGTATAAAAAGAAAATCTTTTATATAATATATGTACAAGAAATCATGACACAATCTCTTTTCTTTTCTTTTCTTAAACTGGGAAACAATCTGTTTTCCTGATCTATTCTTGCAAAAAAATGCACACATAAAAAAAAGAAGAAGAAGAAGAAATGCTCATTATTTAGTGCTTGCCAGGTCGTCGCTACAGGATCGCCAACTTGGCATCGAAAAAGCTCAGCTTCAGCCTTCAGGAACTGCTTGACATCGCCAAACAAATAAAATTAAAAAATAAAAAAAAGACTTTTGAAGTCGTAAGACACAAAATAAAGAGTAAGGTCTTTTCTTTCTTTTTCTCTCTCCCCCCCCCCTTTTTTTCTTTCTTTTCTTAACAAGATATGTACATCAAAAATAGGATAATAAAATAATAATAATAATAATAATAATAAGAGCCGTAAAGGGGCATTGGTTTTTAATGCTATTAGAAAGCTATATAAATGTGCAGAGGTCTTCTTCTATCACAAAAGACCAACGGAAATCATAAAAGCACTTCCAATTTCCAGAAATTTTTATCTGGGAGTCTCTTTCTCTTTTTTTTAAAGTACCTGTAAAAAAAAACAAAAAACAGAGAGGAAAGATAATGAATGATGATGTTTAAAATGATATATAATTGTCCTTTCAAGTCAAAAGCTTCAACCCAGCAAACCCCCGGAAAGTCTAAAGCAAGCTTCCCTATACTCCGAAGTCTCAAGATGGCTCTGATAGTTTAACTGAACTTGCCACGAGCTTCAATTTTCTACAGAAATCCACTTCTCATCATTCTTCTCTTCTCGTTCAGCTGAAAATTAGTCCAACGGAACTCAATGGGCGCGTGCAGAAAGATTGAGCTGTCACTGGCTTAAGTTCCTGTTATTTCTTACAGAAATTGGAAGGAGGGAGGGGAAAAAATTGGAAAGGGGGGAAGACCCATCTGCCTCTTGTCTGGTGCAAGAAATGAGGCACTGCCTGCAGATAAATAAGCGGATGAGCAGATAGCTGCACTGGGGAAGAGCTCAAAGGGAATTCTTCAGAATTGGTAGCCATTGTGACGGACAACAGTGTCTGTAAACACTGGAGGCTTCGGACTAAATAAGAGCTTAGTCAAAGGAATCTGTCTTGAGTCCATCATACATCATAATGGTATTTTTCTCCATCTACTCAGGGTGCTGCAGTAAAACATTCCTGGGGATTGGTCTCATTTTTAAGCTGTTATACAGAACGCAGTTTTTAAAAAATAACTTTTTAAATAGAGTTATTTAAAAAGTTATTCTGAGCATTCTGAGGAGGGAGTTTTCTAACTCAGAATTTTGCAGCGCCTCAGAAATATGGTTTCATTCCTTGCCCTTCCCCACTACATGGAATTCAAAATATAAGGGAAAGATTTGTTGTATGCTACTCAGAGTCACACTTTTGTGAGGTGGGTGGCCATAGGAGAGATGGAGAGATGCAGAGTGTGGAAATAGGGAGATAGGGAGGGAGGGAGGGAGGGAGGGAGGGAGGTGAGTGGCCACAGAAGAGATGGAAACATGCAGATTATGGAAAAAGGGAGGGAAGAAGGAAGGAAGGAAGGAAGGGAGAAGGATGTATTAAAGAGATATGTGTGTGTTTGAGAGGGAGGGAGGGAGGGAGGGGGGAGGGAGAGAGAGAGGAAGGAAGGAAGGAAGGGAAGGAGAAGGGTTTGTTAAAGAGATGTGAGAGAGGGAGGGAGGAGGGAGGGAGAAGGGTGTATTAAAGAGATGTGTGTGAGGGAGGGAGGGAGGAAAGAAGGAAGGAAGAGAGAAAGGTGTATTAAACAGATGTGTGTGTGTGAGAGAGAGAGAGAGACAGGGAGGGAGGGAGGGAGGGAAGGAAGGAGGGAGAGGGGAAGAGAGAGAGAGAGAGACTGTACCTGATTATTTAATTCTTATGCCTCTTCTCCATTGTCCATTTCAACCTCATCTACTTCTGCTGCATCCGTAGCCCGGGACAAGATGTCTGCCATCAGTGCCTCTTCCAGTTTTTTTCGTACCTGTTGCACTCGCTCCTCTTGCTTCCTGTTGAATAATGTAAGAATCCGTAAGGGAAGGGTTTTTTGGTTCAAGCCGAATATGGAATGCAAAAACAGTCAGCCAGTCAGCCAGCCAGCCAGCCTCAATATGCTGCTGTGGAAGTGCTACGTGCTTGGACACATATTCTTCTTACTGGTAAATCACACATCAAGCAAATGTTTGACATCTGCAGAAATGTTCAAGTACCATAGAACACCCAACATCAAACACAATGCCTCTGGTTGAAGCGCCAATGGGAAAACTACCCCCATGGTTATTGGAAATTAAAATCTACTCTCCCTATCAAACCAGATAGATGTAGAGGGGTGGGGGGGGGGAGAGCAAGAAACATGAGTTCTGTAGATGCACCAGCCTCATCTTTTCAAGGACCATTTTTTCCCTCTTCCCCAGGAAAAATCTATCGACGTCATCTTGCAATTATTTTTCTAGAAATTGAAATGCTCTTCTGAAATCAACTCGCATGTTTAAGTCCTGAGCATTCCCAATGCACCCATTTGAATCTCCACCGTCTCCATAGCCTCTGCAACCTTGGGAAAATTTAGCACAGCTAAAAAAAGCCACTTTGAAGTTGTGCTACAGGTTTTTTAATACTAGTTTTATTAAAATGTACCATTGCAAAGATTTTAAAAAAACTAATAGAAACTAAGAAAAATATAGAAGAGTACAATGAGAGAAAGTGAAAAAAATACTAAAAGAAATATACATTAAAGAAAAATGATATATAAACAACTTCCCCCTTCATCATGACAAATACAAACAATTGCAGTAGCTTATTATCTTTTCTAATACTACAACAAAAATATTCTTCAATGTTCGATGAGCATTTTACTGGTTTGAATTTTACTTTTATTTGTGATATTAGGTTCTTGTTCCATTTACATTTTGTAAAAAATTCATGTTTGCTCATTTTCAAATTCAGATCATTCAGAGTTGATTCCAGTTTTAAAAGAGAGTTTTATCTTTTAGTTTTGAAACTAAAAGATAAGTAGTTGAAAACTTATAAGTTTTCAAAAACTTATGAAAAGTTTTTGAAGAACAATGATCTTTCATAAATATTGTTGGTTCGTTTCAGGCTACTTTGTCACTTGTAAGTTACTATTAGTGTTCATGGTTTGTTGGTTTGTTTTTTTTATTAAATAAATATTCTATTGATCAATGAAAAAAAATACTGTTCATCCAATGTCTCGTTTCATATTTAAACAGATTTTTAATACCTCGTCATTTAACTCTAGTCAAGAAGAATCTAAGAAACAATAATCTATATATTTCAACCTTAATCAAACAAACCAGTTTATACCTTTCCTTTATTTTTAACACAGTAACATCAGTTTCTTTAAAAATACAACAAAGGAATGCTCCTTCCCCTATTAACTATCATTTTTACAACCTCATTTGTTCATGGTCAAAACAATCTATTAAGAGTTACCAGAAACAACTGTACATTTTTAACTTTGACCAAATAACCTCCCCCTATATTTAGTATTTTAACAATCTTGATCTTTATTTCCTAGGACTTGATTTGTAAGTGCTCCATCGCTGGAGGCTTTCAAGATTGGACAACCATTTGACTGGGATAATCTAAGGTCTCCTGTCTTGGTAGGGAGTTTGACTAGAAGACCTCCAATGTCCCTTCCACTCCTATGATTCTATGAATTTCTAAAACTCTGGTTGTTCTCCCAGGCCTTGAGATAGTACAGACGTAGAACCTCCTTTAATTATGCTTGTTTTATTATTATGCTGGTTGGCTGTGATTTCTTTTTATATGTATTGTTTTTTCTTTTTATCTGTAAACTGCCCAGAATTGTCAAGGAATCAGGTGGCATCAAAATTGAATAAATAAAACAAAATTTAAAAACCCAATATCTATGAATCATTTTATAAAGCAAAGCCTTGAATACCTTTTCAAAACTCATCAAAGATCAGATTCTCCAAGAGAAATAATTTACTTAATAGAAAGCCCTTTAATCAATAAAACCTACCTCTGGCTGCCTATCTGAATTTAGGAAGCGTGAGACCTAAACCAAGGCAGATACCTACATGAGATTCTGCAAGGGTGTAATAACTACCTAATATTGAGATGAAAAGAAGCAGAAGAAGAAGGAATATCAATTTTTGTACTGTTCAAATAGGGAAATATAGAGAAATAAAAGAAGTCCAGCACAAGGCTATGGGAGTAGATTTGGGGCATGTTGTTCTAGCACTATGGTGAAATGAACACAAATACGAACAAAATTTAAGAGGGGAGGGGAAGGGAAGGGAAGGGAAAGGAAGCCAATTCACCTTTGGAATATGTGAGATTCTCGCTTAATGATGGCAACCAGGACAGTAAGAACTGTGATCATTAAGCCCATCGTTATACGGTTTTTTAACTTATAACTATGTTGCTTAATGATAGAGTTTCCAATCCTAATTAACCAAGGGCAACCTAGATTACTCTTTAAAAAGGCAAAATATATATATATATTGATTTTATTTTTAACTTAAAGTTTAGGAGATCAAAATTTAGAGTGGAAATCAACAAAAAAAAGGACGAGGAGGAGGAGAAGGTGTAGAATGGATTTAGATGGATCCACACATCTAAAATGTTAGATATTTTAATTCTTCCCATCCCCCCCCCAATTGCATTACAGCTTAAAAGAAATGAATGCCTTTAAAATGCTAACACTTTTTTTTTTTATCACGGATAAGATATTACTAAGATTTATTTTTCTTGGTTTATTACAAAACAACAACTTGGATTATTTGCATGCCAAGACTGTAAATGTACTTGGTAAAACAAATAAACAACAAAAAAAGAAATTAATACATAGAAATGCTATACATTGCTGTTTACAGAACTTTTATTTTTATCTTTCCATATGGCATATTACACAGAGTCATATCTTAGTAGTGTTTGGGGGGCAGAGGATGTCAAAACTGATGAATGAGATTTATTTTTAAGCAACATCCAAGCAAAGAAAAGATATTTCTATAAAATATAAAGCTGAGGATCTGGATAAAAAGCTATTCGGTGCATAATGTAATTATCAGGACTGCCATGTTGCCCCACCAGCTAGGCTTTGCTACATGCCGGTTTAACGTAAGAAATGGGGGGGGAGCTATCAGGTGGGATAAAGGAGGGGGAACTTCAGGGGAATCAGAACCACCCATTGTGCCATCCTGTGAGAGCCACCGGCAGTTCCAAAGTCACATCATGGAATATTGGTGGCACAGTGGTTAGAGTGCAGTACTGCAGGCTACTTCTGCTGACTGCCAGCTGCCTGCAATTTGGCAGTTCGAATCCCACCAGGCTCAAGGTTGACTCAGCCTTCCATCCTTCCAAGGTGGGTAAAATGAGGACCCAAATTGTTGGGGGCACTATGAGGACTCTGTAAACCACTTAGAGAGGGCTGTAGAGCACTGTGAAGCGGTATAGAAGTCTGAGTGCTATTGTTATTTAGAATATTTAGAATTCTTTATTGGTCAAGAGTGACAAGACATATAAAGAATTTATCTCCGGTGCATAAGTTCTCAGTGTACATACAACAATAGCAAAATCGCAGTCATTGTAAAAATACATTCCTCATAAAACATTAAATACAACACTTGGTGATAGTCATGGATACGAAATAAGCAATCAACATAAATCATACTAGGATACTAATTAAACAATTTAAATCGGAAGATGTCTGCAGTGTCAGCTTTATTGAAGATGTTGAGACAATTCTTTTCCTTACTGGATTTATCTCCATTACTTCTCAGCTGGTTTGCTTTTCTGAGGGAATAACTCGGACCTACAAGATCACTTTCCTTCTCTATTGTTGCTATTCTTTCTCCTTTTTCTTCCTCTTCTCCTTTTGAAACATCCGACAATACGGGGTGGGGTATCAGCAATATGCTGATGATTCCCAGCTGTATATCTCCACCCCACGTCAGTTCAGTGAAGCGGTGGATGTGATGTGCCAGTGCCTCGAGGCTATGAGGGTCTGGATGGGAGTCAATAGGCTCAGACTTAACCCAGACAAGACTGAGGGGCTGTGGGTATTGCCTCCTAAAGACTATGTCGACTGTCCATCCTTGATTCGGGGGGTGGGGGGGGGGAGAAATTGTTCCCCTCAGAATGAGCTCACAATTTGAGTGTCCTCACAGCTAGACTCACAGCTAAGACTAGAGCAACATCTGGCAGCTGTAGCTAGGGGGACCTTTGCACAGGTTCACCTGGTACACCGATTACAGCCCTACTTGGATCAGGAGGCTCTCCTCACAGTCACTCATGCCCTTGTCACCTCACGGTTAGATTATTGCAACACACTCTACATGGGGCTACCCTTGAAGAGTGTTCGGAGACTAATGTGGGTGCACCTAGATACACCCACATTACACCAATTCTCCGCGAGCTGCACTGGCTTCCTATTGGTCTCTGGGCACAATTCAAGGTGTTGGTTATTACCTTTAAAGCCCTACATGGCTCAGGGCCAGGCTATCTTCGAGACCGCCTTCTACCACATAGCTCCAAGCGACCAGTAAGACCCCACAGAGTTGGTCTCCTCCGGGTCCCGTCAGCTAAACAATGCCGGCTAGCGGGCCCACGGGGGAGGGCCTTCTCTATGGCTGCCCCAGGTCTCTGGAACCAGTTACCTCCTGAGATCCGGACTACCCTCATCCTATTGGCCTTCCGGAAAGCGGTGAAGACCTGGCTTTTCTGGCAGGTCTGGGGCTGTTAATCTCGCTGTTACAATCTTGCGAGATCCGGCCATGAATGGTGTGGATGGACTTTTAATGTTTTTAGAATGTTTTTAGAATGTCTTTAAATAATTTTCCTATGTTCTTTGTTGTATTATTTTTTGCTGTAAGCCGCCCAGAGTCCCTTGGGAGTTGGGCAGCAGAGAAATTTGATAAATTAAATTAAATTAAATTAATTTTCTGCTTCTTCTCCTCTCTTCTCCCTCCCACCTTTCTCATTCACCTCCTTTTCCTTCTCCTAGAAGGTCTTCTGCTGTTGTTTCTTTCTAGATGAAAGCCATTTTTTCCCCATGTCCAAGAGACATTTAGAATAGAATAACAGTTGGAAGGGACCTTGGAGGTCTTCTAGTCCAACCCCCTGCCCAGGCAAGAAACCCTATACCACTTCAGACAAATGGTTATCCAACATCTTCTTAAAAACTTCCAGTATTGGAGCATTCACAACTTCTGGAGGCAAGTTGTTCCACTGATTAATTGTTCTAACTGTCAGGAAATTTCTCCTTAGTTCTAGGTTGCTTCTCTCTTTGATTAGTTTCCACCCATTGCTTCTTGTCCTGCCCGCTTTGGAGAATAGCTTGGCTCCCTCTTCTTTGTGGCAGCTCCTGAGATATTGGAAGACTGCTATCATGTCTCCCCTAGTTCTTCTTTTCATTAAACTAGACATACCCAGTTCCTGCAACCGTTCTTCATATGTTTTAGCCTCCAGTTCCCTAATCATCTTTGTTGCTCTTCTCTGCACTCTTTCTAGAGTCTCAAATAATAGATGTTTTTTAAAATAATAAATGTCCCCCCCTCCCCCGAAAGAGTCCATCAGTTCTGGCTTCAGGTTTTGAGAGCTGTTGCAAAATGTGTTTTTTAGAAATACAATGCCCCTATTTAGGCCATTGAATCCCTTGCTTTGTGCAAGAATATAAATCACAACATCTCTAACAAATGCAGCTTTTGCCAGATCATACCAGAAAAGGAGATCATTTTTTCTAGGTTTTAATGTCAGCTCGCTTTTGCTATTAAAATATTTGTTCTGACAGACAACCAGAATTCTCCTCCCTGTAACTCAAAACCATTATTTTGTATCTGCTTTTCCGGATCTTGATTGCTGTCTCTCTGATATCCTTTCAGTTGCCTCTTCTCAAGGTTAAGCATTCCCAATTTGTTCAATCTCTATTTACTCTACATGGTTTCTGTATGCAGATAATCCTAGGTTGCATTAATGGAGGGACAGAAGGTGAAGTATTAATATTGCTTTATAAAGTCTTAGTAAGATCACACTTAGAATACTGCATCTGGTTTTGGTCACCGCATTATAAGAAAGATGTAGAGACTCTGGAAAGAGTGCAGAAAAGAGCAACAGGGATGATTAGGGAGCTGGAGGCTAAAATGTATGAAGATCGCAGGAACTGGGTTTGCCTAGTCTAGTGAAAAGAAGGCCTGGGAATGATGTGATAGCAGTGTCCCAATATTTGAGAGGCTACCATAAAGAAGAGGGAGTCAACCCCTTCTCCAAAGCATCTGGAGGCAGAACAAGAGACAATGGATGGAAGCTAATCAAGGAGAGAAGAAACCTAGAACTAAGGAGAAATTTCCTGATAGTGAGAGCTAGCAAACAGTGGAAAGGCTTGCCTTCAGAGGTTGTGGGTGCTTCATCCCTGGAGGCTTTTAAGAAGAGACTGGACAGCCACTTGTCTGGAATGGTAGACTGTTTCCTACTTGAGCAGGGAGTTGGGTTATGTCCAATGTCCCATCCAAGTCTGTTATTCCTCGTAAACCTTTCTTTACACCCATTTCAGTTTGCCTGAAATATTTTTAAAATGTGACATCCAGAATTAAAAATAGTACTTAAAACAGGATCTGCAATGCAATGGGATGGAGAAGAAAGGATCATCAATCTAAAATAAACATCTTTGTTTCCTCTAAGTATAAGAACAGAGTTGCAAATCTTTTGAGGAAGCATCAAAAAAGGAGGAACCCTACAACGGGCGCCGAGCTACTCTTCTCTCTTATAGATTTTATAAGAATCAGGGAAAACGACGCAGCAGCCATCTCCCACTCAACAAATCACTGTCACGTGAAAAAGCATCGTTACAAGTTAAATAAGAGTTCTGTGCCTGAAGCAAATGATTTGTCCATTAAAGTGTTCAGCTTGATTTCCAGTCTTAATTTGCAGAAGCAGAACTGTGTGGAGAGAAAAAAAAATCCCCTCTATGCAAATGGATCAACCATTCGTGCCGATATTTTTTTTTTTAAATGAATATGGTATGGTGGGCTAGAAATGAGAATGAGATATGGGCTTTCTAAAGCAGGCAAATCTTAAAGAGAGGAAAAAGGTGGATGAAACAGTATTTCTACTGTGGTTTTAGAGTGCCCTCTGCTGGCAAATACAGGATATGTGAAATGATTTTTTTTAAAAAAAATAAAAGATCCTTTAGAGACTTTATTTTATAAGTCGATAGTCTTCTGCTGGAGGCAAAAATAATAATGGGGGAAGAGAAGCCCATGCTGTTTAAATATTACACTTATATTACATTGCTCAGGATAGGGTGAAGCTCAAAAATGCTTAGTCCAAAGTAAGTGGGGAAAGTGAAAAAGGAGTAGAGGGGTGGTGTCATGTCCTCCGCTTGAATCAGTGGAGGAAGACAAGCCGGAACTGGAGCAGACGGGATCAAGGGGGCAGCTTTGTTGGCTTGGGAGGAAAATGGGGAGGAGCAGGCCCAATCAGACCAGAGCCTTTCGGGATGGGATGGTTTATAGGCAGGAAGGAAGGGGAGGCAGGATGACCAGGAGAGGCTAAGCAGTGAAAATGAGAGACAGAGCTCAGGCGATGAGCAAGGACCACCCCCTCTTGATCCTCAAACATGGAGAGTGGAGAGAAGGTGAGAACAGCACAGACTGACCCAACTATTCAGGAGGAGAGCTGCCCGCCCCTCTTCACAAGGCACATCTGGGGATTGAAATTTAAGGAGACGCTATGGGGAGGGGCATTTGTCGGAAACAAACGCTGAATTCATGGAGCGTTGAGTGCCAATGTTTGAACTTTCCTCGATTCCTTGCATTCTTTCTGGATTTCTTGTTTTGCAGCCGTGGTGCTCACAGCTTTGGGCTGGACAATTTGCAGCCAGAGGCTGCTTGAGGTGTGTGTGTGTCATCACTTTGCCTTGGGACTTGTCAAAATTTTGGAGCAATTTGAGAAATTTGGAACAATAAAGGGGCAGTTTGAACTGCCAGCTGCCTGTGTTATCTCTGTGCCATGCCTTGTGTCATCATAGGTGGTGGGATATTGGAGATCATGCAGCTGCGTCCTTTTCTTCAGTTCAAATGTTTCCAAAAAAACTGATCAATATTTAACAAGTTTTTGTAGCTATCTTACTGAGATTCATTTAACCACATGAGGTTCCAATCCCAGCTGGGGAATTCTGGGAGTTTGAAGTCCACACCACTGAAAGTTGCCAAGTTTGAAAACTGATCTGACCCACCCGACTTTAATTTACAAAAGTAAATAGCCAGCTTTGGAAGAATAGAGATCCAAGACTACTGAACAATTCCAGTGTCACTTCCAGTGTCACTTCATATTGCAGTTGTGGTGCAATGCAGAGCTTCTGATTATTTTATCAGTGAAATTAACACGGTATCAGAGTAACAAATTTGGTGTATCTGAAAACACCAACAGTGTAGTTACAAATCTGAAAGGCTTATTATCATTATTATACTATGGTTATTCCACAGTGGGCTGAAAAACTGAAAGTATCACCTCCAATACGGAAACATAATCTGGTGCTCTCTGTAGAAGTGTTAGTTTCTCTCCTACAATTTGATATCACAAGTACAAAGATGAGGTAGAATGTCCCTACCTAGAATGTCAAATCTAGAATGTCTCAGCAGCTTAACACTTAATGGTATCAACACAAATGGTGTGGATTTGAATTATCAACTACCACAGAACAACAGTCTTTTCAGCAGAGATCGCTGGAGGAGGAACACTTTAAAAACTAAAACATGGTGAAATCAGAAAACCTACTAACAAACTAACAGAAGTGCTGATTGTCCCCAGTTGGTCCATTCTTTTGACATTCCATAGAAGATAGAATCATAGGCAGAGGTGAAATGTTCCCAGTTCAGACCAGATCGCCTGATCCGGTAGCGATGGCGGCGGATGGTTCGGAGAACCGGTAGCAAAAATCCCTGCACGCACACACACACACCATGCCCAGCTGAGCGGCGCAATCATCAGAGGCTGATGATTGCGCCGCTTTTTTACTTTTAACCAACCAACCTCTTTGGCCAAAAAAATGCTTTTAAAAGTAAAAAAAAAAAGACCCTGATGATCACGCAGCTCAGCTGGGATTGTCAGAGGCTTTTAAAAGCACTTTTTCTACAACCTCTTCCGCTGAAGAGGTTGTAGAAAAAAAATGCTTTTAAAAGCCTCTGACGATCCCAGCTGAGTGGCCTAATCGTCAGAGGCTTTTAAAAGCATTTTTTTCTGAAACCTCTTCAGCCAAAGAGGTTGTAAAAAAATGCTTTAAAAAGCCTCTGACAATCCCAGCTGAGTTGCCTGATCATCAGAGGCTTTTAAAAGCATTTTTTTTTCTGCAACCTCTTCAACCAAGCCATGCCCACAGAACTGGTAGTAACAAATTTAGATTTCACCCCTGATCATAGGGCTGGAAAGGACCCTGGAGGTCTTCTAGTCCAACCCCATGCTCAAGGGTGGAGATATCCCAATCAAATGGTTGTCTAATCTCTTCTTGAAAACCTCTTCTTGAAAACCTTGGAGCACCCACAATTCTGGGAGGCAGGCTACCCAATGGTGGGATTCAACTGGTTTAACAACCAGTTTGCTGTGCAGTGCAGTGCACTTGAAAACATCTCAAAAACGTACCTTCTATTGCAGCCCCGGTGAGTAAAACAGCTGAGGTGCGGCAATCCACTCTGCCGTGCCTATCAGCTGGGCTTCAAACAAAGGAAATATAGGTCGGTATAGCGCAGGGGTGGGCAGGTGGGCCCAGCTGATCATCGGAGCGAACCGGTTCACTCTCAGCTGATTGTCGCAGCTACATGAACTGGTCCAAACCGGCTGAATCCCAACCCCTGCAGGCTACTCCATTAATTGTTCTTACTGTCAGAAAATCTCTCCTTACTTCTAGGTTGGGTCTGTCTTTAACAAGCCATTACTTCTTGTCCTGTCCCCCAGGGGTTTGGAGAATAAGCCAATCCGCTCTTCTTTGTAGCAGCCCCTCAAGTACTGGAAAACAGTTATCACATGCTTGATCCCCTTCAAATGTTGATAATCCCCAACTCTAACATCAGAAATACAATGATGCAAGAAATATATATATGTGTGTGTGTGTGTGTGTGTGTGTAGGTCTTTGGTTATTCGGGTCTTCTCCCGCGTAGAATTGGAAGTATCTTGGCGATGTTTCGACGAAGTCTCATTCGTCATCTTCAGGCTGGTGTTCTCGGCTTCGTTCTTCCAGGAGCAAGATACTTCCAATTCTACGCAGGAGAAGACCCGAATAACCAAAGACCTACATACAAACACCCGCGAAAACCTCAGGAAACATACACACACACACACACACACACACACACACACACACATATACATACATACATACATACAGTATCTGTAGCACTGCAAGAAAATTCAAGACCACTAGTTCTCTCTGAGGGTTATATATTCATGTGTCTGGCTAGGTTCGACTTCTGCCACCGATAGCCTCCCACCGACCAACACGCTCCCACAGAGAGGGGCTCCTCAGGGTGCTGTCAGTAAAACAATGTAGACTGGTGACCCCCAGAGGAGAGCCTTCTCTGGGGGGGCACCCGCCCTCTGGAATGAACTGCCCCCCAGGATACGTATGATTCCCGATCTCCGTACCTTTCGCCAGGCCCTTAAGACCCTGCTATTTCAATGGGCTGAATAAGAATCTGGATGGGGCATTTTAAATTTGCAGGTTTTTAATTGACAGGGCCAAATTTATTTAATTGGTTTTAAATTGGTTTTTAAATTTTGTACTGTATATTGTTTTATCATGGCTCTGCACCGCCCTGAGTCCTTTGGGAGAAGGGCGATATAAAAATTTTAATAAAAATTGTAGTAGTAGTAGTAGTAGTAGTAGTAGTAGTAGTAATAATAATAATAATAATAATAATAATAATAATAATAATAATAATAATAATAATAATAATAATAATAGGTTGTGTTCCCATAAGACTCCTGAAGATTTGCAAACTGCCTTTCTGATTGGGTCTATTTTGAGGGTGAATGATGCTGCCTGTTTACTTCCAAAATCTTTTTTTTTTTTTTACCAGAAACTATCTCTTTCCATATGAGATTGCAATTCTCTTTTGTTAAAAAATCTGAGGGAAAATTCCTACCTTTTTCTTTCTTTGCTGTGCAAGGCTTCCAAAATACCCAACATTTGGGGGAGTGGGTGTTTTATTGCTCAGCTTTTGCCTAATAAACACGGTGATTGTTTACCCAAACCCCAGCATTTCACAATTTGAAAACCTCAAAGGCTAGTATTTAAACATGCATTTAAGAATAATCTCAACACTGAGATTAATAAATATCCGAAGCCCGGGTATCGGTATTTTGAAAATAGAGAAAACGGAGCGATATAGAAGCTAACCAAATCACGAGCACATTTCTTGCAGCAATTACCACGAGATCAGCAGGAAATCAATCACGGATAGCAGTAATAAAAGATGATCTGAGTCTTAAAAAGCTAGAGGTAAATGGAGCATTTAAAAAGAAAAATGCAAGCATAATCAAGTTGGACTTGGTGGTGCAAGATTGGGAATATGCCCTCTCATAACTCCTATGGCATGCTCTGTTGATTTACTTCCTTGTTTATGAGCCATCACCAAGTGAATGTTGTGTCAGCAAAAGCTGGAAAGGAAGGAAGGAAGGAAGGAAGGAAGGAAGGAAGGAAGGAAGGAAGGAAGGAAGGAAGGAAGGAAGGAAGGAAAGAAGGAAGGAAGGAATGAAAGTAGGTGGCAGGAGGGAGGGGAAAGGAAAAAAAGAGGGAGGGAGGGAAGGAGGGAGAGAGAGAGAGAGGTGGCGGGAGGGAGGGAGGTGGCAGGAGGGAGAGAAAGAGAGGGAGGGAGGAAGGGAAGGGGGAGAGAGAGAGAGGTGGCAGGAGAGGAGGGAACGAGTGATCAGGATGGAAGGAGGGAGGCAGGAAGGAAGGAAGGTGGCAGGAGGGAAAGAAGAAAGAGAAAGAGGGAGGGAGGGAAGGAAGGAGAGGGGAGAGAGGGGGAGGTGGCAGGAGGCAGAGAGACAGAAAGGGAGGGAGGGAGCAGGAGAGAGGGAGGGAGTGGGAGAGAGAGAGAGGTGGCAGGAGGGAGGGGGAGGGAGAGAAAGAGAGGGAGGGAGGATAGGAAGGGGGAGAGAAGGAGGTAGCAGGAGAGAGGAGTGAGCGAGCGAGTGGGATGGAAGGAGGGAGGGAGGAGGGAGGGCGGAGGAAAAGAAGAAAGAGAGGGAGGAAGGAAGAAGGGAAGGGAAGGGAAGGGGAGGGGAGGGGAGGGGAGGGAGCGAGTGGGAGGGAAGGAGGGAGGGAGGGAGGGAGGGAGGGAGGAAGGAAAGTGGCAGAAGGGAGGAGGGAAGGAAGAAAGAGAAAGAGGGAGGGAGGAAGGGAGAGAGGTTTCTTCTTTTTTTTAAAAAAAAAGGATACCCACAGAAAACAGAGTGCACTTTTCTCTGACACTACCAAGGCACCCTCCAGACATTCTGTGATGCAACTCCCAAGATTTTTGACGAAGACATCTGGGGGGACACAGATTGGAAAGAACTAAAGCAACTAGGGTAACTGGGATGAAACTTGAATTATGGCTGGCTGGGCAATTCTGGGAGTTGAAAGTCTACAAGTCTTAAAATCGCCCAGGTTGACTCTGCAGGTCTCCCAAAGAGACCGGGGTGTTGCAGGAACACCATCTGCGAAGGACTCACCTAATATCTTCATCCGTAACAATGAAGGCTTTGCAGAGAGGCTGCGATGTGTTTAACCACACAGCTGGGTTTTTTTCCACGGCGGTCGAGAGTTGTCCTGTGATGGGCGCGGAACTCGTGTGCAATGCGCTGGCCACAGCCGACAAGAGGGTGTCATCGCTATTCCCGGGGCCCACTCCTAGAGAGCGAATGCAAATTGGTTTGTTAAATCTCAGCACATTCAGAGGGCTGGATTTTCTATCAAAAACACCAGATAAGTTCTCTGCCCCCAAGACAAAGCTTAGCATAAGCTCAGTGGTTAACAAGGAAATTCTACTTGTCATTGATATAATGCAGGTTGTAAGTCCTCGACTTACAAGCACAGTGAAGCGCAACATTCCTGTCGCTAAGCGAGACAGTGGTTCGGTGAGTTTTGCCCCCATTTTACGACCTTTCTTTGTCACCATTGTTAAACGAAATCACTGCCGTTGTTAAATGAGTAACATGGTTGAGAAGTGGATCTGGCTTCTCTCGCCGACTTCGCTTGCCAGAAGGTCACAAAAGGAGGATCACCTGACCCCAGGATGCTCACTGCAACCGTCGTAGATATGAACCAGTTGCCAAGCATCTGGATTTTGGTCATGTGACAACGGGGATGCTGCGATGGTCATAAGTGTGAAAAGCAGTCACTTTTTTCAGTGTCGTTGTAACTGTGAACGGTCACTAAATGAAATGTTGTAAATTGAGGACTCCCTGAAGTCTGTTAGCACAGTGTTTTTCTAACTTGGCAAGTTTAAGATGTGTGGACTTCAATTCCCAAAATTCTCTAGCCGGGATGTTCAAACAGATTTCCTGCAATTCCATTCATGGATTACTACTAAACCCATCTGCTCAAAGGGATCCATTAAAACCTCAACATTACCTTGAAGGCCTTTAGGAAGCTCCATGGATTTTATGATTTGCTCACTGACATCTGATGCACTTAAGCCTTGAAGCCTCTTCTCCCAGAAAAGCTAAAAAAGATTTAAAAAAACCCCCAACAACCATGATTAATGGACACCGTAATTATACGTTACTATACATGCACCCAATCCTACAGGTAGCCCTTGGCTTACAACCACAATAGGGACCAGAAAATCTGTCAAGTGATGTGCTGATAAGCAAAGTGTCAAGGGACCACATCTCTTTCTTTGATCTTTTTTTGCCACAGTCGTTAAGCAAGCTGGCTGGGGACATTAAGTGAGACATCACGTGGCTATGACTTGCAACTTTGCCTGCCGGCTTTCCCACTGACTTTATCAGAAGTCAGTGGGGACAATCACAAAGGGCAACCATCTTGATCGCAGGGACCAACTCCTGTTTATCTGAATTGGTTCACATCAAATAGATCAAGGGTGTCAAACTCAAGGTCAGTGGGCCACATCCAGCCCATAGGGCTGCCCTGACCGGCCCGCAGTGCTTCTGTCAGCGAAAATGGAGCTCAGGCCAAGCTCCATTTTCATTGGCAGAGGATTGCAGGAAGCGAGTGAATAGATTGTTAAAAAATGCTTTTGAGAGGTAAAAAAAGGCTCTGACAATCATGAGGCACAGCTGTGATCATCAGAGCCTTTTTTTTTACTTTTAAAAGCAAAAAAGCAAAACCTTCTGTGCATGCACAGAGGGTACAAAACACATTACTTCCGGGTTAAAACCAGGAAGTAATGACAACCGGACAGGTGGGCGGAGTGTCGCGCCGCGATCGCTACCGGTTCTCCGAACCACCCGCCACGATCGTTACCGGATCAGGAGATCCGGTCCGAACCAGAAGGATTTCACCCCTGGTTTGACACCCCTGAAATAGATATTCATCTTATGGCTCTTCTGCAGCCATAATGGGGATTTTAAATTATATTGTGATTTGTATTGTGATTGTTCTTTTGTAAGCCGACCTGAGTCCTACGGGAGAATGGCGGCATATAAATCGCAATAATAAATAAATTAGAACAACAGCTACTTTTGTTTATTTTGATACATACAGGAAAGCAGTTTGATACAAACTGAAAGCAGAATTTCAAATGCTAAGCAAAGCAATTGTTAAGCAAGTCACGTCCAAATTTTATGACTGGGTTGTGTTTTTTTTTTGTTTTTTTTGTTTTTTTTTTTTTTTTTTTGCCACAATGGTTAAACAAATCATTGCAGTCGTTGAGTGAATTCTACTGTCATTAAGCGAATAAATGGCTTCCCCATTGATTTTGCTTCTCAGAAACCATCTGGAAAGATCCAAAAATGGTGATCAAATGACCCCGGGACACTGCCACCATCATAAATATGTGCAATTTACCAAGCACCCAAATTCCGATCACATGGCCATAGGGATGCTGTGATGGTCATTAAGTGTGAGGACTGGTAATAAGTCAGGCTTTTCAGCATCATTGAACGAATTGCAGGTTGAGGACTACTTTTATATAAAAATATAAATTCCTTCGTGCACACGCTAAAGGGAGACCTCCACAAATACCACCCAACTGTATAAAAAGTTCCTGGTTTTTTCCCCAGGAAGTTTAAGTTTAACAGTAACAGAGTTGGAAGGGACCTTGGAGGTCATCTAGTCCAACCCCACCCCCCTTGCTCAAGCAGGAGACCTGTCCTAGGGATTCAAACCATCGAACTGCCAACCTTTCTGATCGACGAGCTCAGTGTCTTAGCAACTTGAGCCAAAGAATGCTCAGCCCGGCAATTTATTATTTAAACAATCCTTTTTCACAGACTTCCTTCCCCCCCCCCCTCTCTATCTGTCATAATTAATCATCCTTCCGTGGTTTACTTTGCACTGCCTTTTCACACTCAAGCTAGCGAGATGTAAAAAGTAAATGCACCCTTGCTCTTTACAGGTGGTTTGAAAAACCGCAAGCATTAGCAGCCCAGACGGGTCCGGCTAAGAATGGAATCGCAACCAGTGTGGGAGGCAGAAAAAAAACCCTCAAAGGTCTTTACCGAAACTGCTATTTGCATGGCAATATATATACTGTACACTGCTCAAAAAAAGTAAAGGGAACACAAGCAGAAGACATCCGAGATTTGAATGAATGAAATAGCCTTATTAAATACTTTGTTCGTTACATACAGTAGCTTTGTGTTCCCTTTAGTTGTTTGAGCAGTGTATAAATTACTCTATGTAAAGAACAAAGTATTTAATAAGGCTATTTCATTCATTCAGATCTCGGATGTCTTCTGCTTGTGTTCCCTTCAATGGAAATTCTGATCCCAACTGTGGTTATAAGTCAAGGACTACTGTATTGTTCATTAAAGTAGCTTCCTTTTTCAGCGAACTACAGGTAGTTCTCAACTCACAACCACAACCGAGCCCAAAATGTATGTTGCTGAGTGAGAAGTCTGTTAAGTGAGTTTTGCCTCATTTTATGACTTTTCTTGCCGCATCTGTTAAGCGAATCACGGCAGTTGTTAAATCGGTCACACGGTTGGTAAGTGGATCTGGCTTCCCCTCTTGACTTTGCTTGTCAGAAGGTCGTAAAAAAGGGATTACGTGACCCAGGGACCACTTCAACCGTCATAAATGTGAATCCATTGCCAAGCTATCCAAATGTAAATGAAGTTGCCATGGGGAAGTCATAAGTGTGAAAAATGGCCGTAAGTCACTTTTTTCAGTGCTGTTGCAATTTTGAACAGTCACTAAGCGAACTGTTTTAAGTCAAGGACTACCCGTACATAAGCTTGGGGCG
The DNA here is from genome assembly GCA_030761175.1 of Masticophis lateralis. Taxonomy (NCBI): domain Eukaryota; kingdom Metazoa; phylum Chordata; class Lepidosauria; order Squamata; family Colubridae; genus Masticophis; species Masticophis lateralis. The sequence goes on along the minus strand of JAUDYJ010000002.1, from coordinate 269,860,672 downwards.
GGGGGTGGGGGGGAGGGAATAACCGTTTTGGCTGCATTAAGGAATGGATTGCACAGTGCTTGAAACAGCTACACATTTGTTCTAAATTTGCTTAAAAGCTAGAAAAACAATAGGCAAACTTTTAGGAATAGCCGAAGCTGTCTATTCCCACGAGACCTTCTTCCAAATTGTTTTGAACTACATACAGCTCTAGTAATTATTCAGTCTACATTAATTGCTCATTAGGAAAAGGACAATACGTTTCTAATCCCATTGCATTTAGCTGAAGCAGGAACACAAGCGATACTAGTATTTTCATTTGCCATTTGCATGATTACTGGAAGGACTTTATAAAATGCTCTCATTTGTTAGTTTTAAATCAATTTAGGATACAATTATGTCAAATGTTATGTGATCCCCGAAGGGCACGCCTGGATTGATAATGTGACGGATGAGATTTGTATGTTAATGTAATTGCTTGGCTGCAACGCTCCCTGTGCAAATCATTAATACTTCATTGTCCAATTAACATCAATTTTAAGTCAATCATGATAGAAACCGCTTGGGTCACAAAGCTTCATTCACTATTTACACATTTAGCACAACTTAATTATTTTGTTGCCCATTTTCCTTTGTCTTAAAGATCAATTGTTTGCTATTTCAAAAAAATAAAATAAAATAAAAATGGTACCAGCTGGAAGAGGAAAAACAAATGAGTTGTTTGATTGCACAAGTTAGTTCTGTAGCAAGATCAGTTGCTTAAGTGGGAATGCCTGAAATGACCAGGTTGAATTGTTTGTTCATCTTATGTAAATGATAGTATGGGAGATTCTGGCTGAAAGCTGAAGAATGTGTCCTTCCAGTAGTCATTTAGAAATAATAAAATAATTGAGGGTGGTAGAAACTTTCCACCCTTATGAGAAGCTAGGCAAGCATTACAAAAAAATACTTTCATTTGGATCCTAGCATTGGGAGCTAGTAGGATGGATTTCCTATTTCTGTGATTTCATCTTGCCTGTCACAAGTCTTCCTTGGTCCTCTTGCCCAACTTGGCTCTTTTCAAATCTGCTAAACTTTCATTCTCATCACTAGCCAACACTGATGAATGAATGAATGAATGTGGGGTTTTTTTCCAAAAAAGTTTTAATTTTTCTTTCTCATAAACACCTTTACATGTACAGTCATTTATCCATCATTTTTCATTCATTTTTTAACTTTCATTTTTAATTTTTATTTTATTGGGGCTGCTCTTTTACCATTTACCCTTACCACAACCTTTCTTCTTCTCCTCTCCTTCTCTTCCTTCCTCTTTCTCCTCCTACTTTCTTCATTCTTCCTCTCCTTCTCTTTCCTACTTCCCCTTCTCTTTCCACACTCCTCTCTTCTTCCCCTTCTAACCTTCTCTTATACTCTTTTTCCTTCCTTTTCTTCCTCTCCTTTTCCCTTTCTTCTTTCTCACTCTCCTCTCCTCTCTTCTCCCTTTCTCTCTCTCTACTCCTTCCCCTCTCTCTTGTTGTTTCCCTTTTCAGTTCAATCTAGAATGATATTCAAGCAGCCCCAATTTTCTATTTATCTCTATTTTCAATTTCTTATTTGATTAATATTTATTTCTATTTCATCATTTGTGTACATTTTTATAATAATCTCACTTTTTCCCTTTTACCCCACCTCCCCTTTCTCCTTTTACTAGGCATCATCTGGGTTTCTATTTTTCTGATTATTTTCTCCCATCTTTTCCCTATCTATTTTATCTCTATACCCTTATTCATATTTCCTTTCTAACCAATCGTAAAAATTATCCCATATCCTGAAATACATCGACTCCTCTTTATCTTTTATTCTCAATGTTAATCTATTCATTTCTGCACATTCTAAAATTTTCTTCTAAATTTTTTCTAAAAAAAAATAATGAATCAATGAATCAATGAATGAATGAATCAATCAATCATCAATCAATCAATCAATGAACTATGTAATATCCTACACATCTGGAAGACAATAAGTTGAGAAAAAAATATAAGTTGCACACACTTTTCTGTTTGGTCTTTACTGGAGATATACTGTGAAAAAGGACTCCTACTCTTTCAGCAGACAAAGCATGTGGTCTGCAAAGGAGCTATTTAAAACCATTTCTCCCAAAAATTATGGGAGCTGGAAAAATCAGTAATGCTGCAAGGAGGGAAACTTTGGAGCATATGCCCAGAATCAGGACTGAATGAAAAGCCAGTTGAACGTGTTTTTCATCCCAGAGGCAAATTAAAAGGCAGAGCATAAAAAGTTCTGGAGGTGTTGGGAAGAGTTTAGCAAAGCCTAACCTAATCTGTAGCATTCCCTACTTATACGTTCTTCTCCATCTTCCTTCCACCACACTCATACAGATAGTCCTCAACTTACAAATACCATTGGGACCAGAATTCCTGAGGTTAAGCAAGGTGTTAAGTGAATCATGCCCAATTGTATTATCTTTTTGCCACATTTGTTAAGTGAATCACTGCAGTTGTTAAGGGAGTCATACGGCCATTAAGCAAATCAGGCTTCCTCCATTTACTTCACCTGTTGGAAGCCAGTTGGGAAGATTTGCAAATGGCAATCAGAATACGGAATAACAGAGTTGGAAGGGACCTTGGAGGTCTTCTAGTCCAACCCCCTGCTCAAGCAGGAGACCCTATACCCATGATGGCGAAACTATGGCACGTGTGCCATAGGTGGCACGCGGAGCCATATCTGTGGGCACGCGAGTATTGCCCTAGCTTAGCTCCAGCATGCATACAAATGCCAGCCATCTGATTTTTGGGCCTTCCGGGCCCACCGGAAGTCAGGATATGGGCTGTTTATGGCCTCCGGAGGGACTCTGGGGGGTGGGGAAGGCCGTTTTCACCCTCCCCTGGCTACAAAAAAGCCTCTGGAGCCTGGGGAGGGCGAAAAACAGGCCTACTGTGCCATTACGTGCCAAAAGCGTGGGGGGGGGCTGTGCTGAGGGCCGGGCGCATTGAATTTTGAGTGTGGGCACGCACAAGTGCGACCCCCCACATGACCCCCACTTTTGGCACACGGCGGCAAAAAGGTTAACCATCACTGCCCTATACCCTTCTGGGCAAATGGTTGTCCAATCTCTTCATAAAAACCTCCAATGTTGGAGTACCCACAACACTGCAACCATTGTTAAAAAAAAAAAAAGCCAGTTACCTGATATTTTTTGATCATGTGACTGTTGAGATGCTGTCATGAGGACTGGTTAGAAGTCACTTTTTTTCAATGCTGTTGTGACTTTGAATGGTCATAAACAAATGGTTGTAAGTCAAGGACTACCTGCATGCAGGTGGCCACAGATCTATCCCGCCATCTGGCCCTCCTTAGAAACACTATCCTTTCCAGTTCTCAAATTAGCCTCTCTGCTGATTGGCTTCTAGAGCCATGTCGGCCTGGTGGTTAGTATGCAGTATTGCAGACTAATTCACTGCTCGCTGCCAGGAGTTCGGTCCTGACCAGCTCAAGATCAACTCAGCCTTCCATCCTTCTGAAGTGGGCAACCGTGACCAAGGGGGTGTATGCCCAGATTCGTCTGGTGTGTCAGTTGCGTCCCTATTTGGATCAAGATGCTCTACGCACAGTTACTCATGCCCTAGTCATTTCCCGTCTTGACTACTGTAATGCTCTCTACCTGGGGCTGCCCTTGAGGACCACTCGGAGGCTTCAGCTGGTGCAGAATGCGGCCGCGCCGGTTGTGATGGGAGGGTCCCGATACTCCCATGTTATACCCCTCCTGCGCAACTTGCATTGGTTACCGGTTGCCCTCCGGATGAGATTCAAGGTGCTGGTGATGACCTATAAAGCCCTACATGGCTTAAGCCCAGGATATTTGTCAGACCATCTGCAGCCAGCAACAGCTGCCCATCGCCCAGTACGTTCTCACAGGGAGGGCTTTTTCTGGGTGCCGTCGGCTAGACAATGTCGGCTGGAGGCCCCCAAGGACAGAGCTTTCTCTGTGGGTGCTCCCACTCTTTGGAATCAACTCCCCCTGGGGCTTCGGTTGGCTCCTGACTTTCGCACCTTCCACCGCGAATTAAAAACATGGCTGTTTACATCGCCCAACCTGGACTGAGGGGGTTGATTATTTTAGTGGGTTTTAATATATGTTTTAAATTATATATTTATATATTTGCATACTTGTGTATGTATTCTATGTTTGTTGGGTTTGTTTTTTATTTGTTGTGAGCCGCCCTGAGTCTATGGAGATAGGGCAGCATACAAATTGCATAAAATAAAAATAAAATAAAATAAATAAAAATAAAAATAAAATGGGGACCCAGATTATTGGAAGCAATACGCCAGAGGTGGTATTCAGCAGGTTCTGACCAGTTCTGGAGAACCGGTAGCGGAAATTTTGAGTAGTTCAGAGAACTGATAAATACCACCTCTGACTGGCCCCGCCCCCATCTATTCTCTGCCTCCTGA